>JABEVS010000117.1:72535-87685 GCA_018290735.1 Coelastrella sp. MACC-549
GGATAGGGGGCCTTGGGGGAGGGGGCTACGGGAGCAAGTGCAAACATACAAATGTATACAAATCAATTGTATATTATGTCATCAGAATGATATGATGTATTTAGAATTCTGAGTTTATGATGTTCCAGGAAGATTCGATTATCTAGGAAAATATATGATTGGAAATAATTAGGAGATAATTAAAAACAATTGAAACCCCATTGGCCTAGTCACACACGAATGACAGTTGCTTCATGATACCATCGAGCAGAGCTGACAAGGAGGAAGAGATATGATGTGAGAGGGGGGGAAAGTTCCAGGCATGGAAAAGCAAGGATAATGTTAAAAGATGGGAAAAAGCCTTCCATGCCACTAACGCAGAAAGACTGATGGTAGAAGTCTCTGCTGTTGTGAGCTTACAGGTGGCGACGGCGGCGGCGGACTTGGCGGTGGCGGCGCGATGTAGCCGGGCGGAAATGGCGGCGGCGGCGGCGGACTTGGTGGTGGCGGCGGCGATGGCGGTGCCGGCGGCGGACTTGGAGGTGGTGGCGGTGATGATGGCGGGGCTTGCCGATCACATCCGGTGATCGTGACTTGGATTTGTCTGTTTGGGAGTTGCTGGGCGGCTTGGTTTGAGTTGAGGGGAGTTAAAGAGGCTTGGGTGGTGACCTGTGGTGTTGGTGGATAAAAAGCCAATTACTTGATCAAGCAACCATTGGATCTTTCTATTGAGCAAGCAGCAGTGAATACTCAGGGCCAGGTAGATGCACTAACATTCACACCATTTTGAGGACGTGATTGGCGTGTGAAAACACCAGCTAGACAAACAGTCAACAGCAGCCACATCATTCATTATCAGCTGCATTATAAAGCCTTGACTGGTGTCATTATAATGTTGTGCACTGGAAAAAAGGTCTATGTATAAGCATGTTAGTCTTGACTTAATCGGTAGTAAGATGTATGCTGATGGCCTAATTTTTGTTGTTAGAACGACAACCATACAGGCCATCAACATACATCCAATACTGACTAAGTGCAAAAATGAACATGCTTCAGCTCATATACAAGTATAGACTGTGTATACTGACAGCTCAGCACTGTTCAACAGCAGAGACGCACCTGGTACTGGCTGCAGAACCCTTGTGTGCCTGGCGGGAAAGTCAGGGCATAACTAAAGTTGGTCGGCTGACAAATGCGTGTCGCGCCGCTTGTCGTAGTCGCCGGCACATTAGCTCCATCAGGGTAGGCTGTTACTGTCGGTTGCACAGGAAGGGAAGATTGGATGAGGGCATCTCGGACGTTTGCGCAGTCTCCAACAAGCTGTATAGCAGAAGTAACGTCATAACACTGTTAGCAACAGGCAGCTAACGTCAGGCATGCTCAGGACTGCAGCCAGTTAAGGGCTTGATAACTATTTGGTTTTGTAACATTTATGGACATTCAGCTGCTGCAGCTGTCATGTTCCCAGGGTGTTTTGCCTTTGCCAGTGCTGTCAGCTTTGCTTGGGGATAGCAAGCTGAGAGGTTTGAATCTAACGACTCATGGCTCACACCCCAAATGAAGACAAACTTGCTGGTTGCCAACAGCCTGAGGGTCACAACAGCAAGGCTTTTGTGGGTTGCATGTGGGTTTCAGATGCTGAGCTACTCATTAGCTGCAGGCAATAATCATAATCAGTAAATGTATCGAAGAGTGGTGTAGTAGCGGGGGTATTGTACATGCATACATACTACTGCTCCCCATGCAAACGTAGTATGGGGATGAGGTTCAGAAATACAAGTGAATGACCAACAAGGGAAACCAAAGGCAAATTTTCAACAAGGGCGCTTGAAAGCACAGAATGACAGAGCAGATTCTTTGAACAGTCAACCAATATATAAGGTTTAAATCACACGCATGAGATATTTGAGCCCGCAGCCTACCCCGGTCCATATTCCAGTTGACCCTTGCGCAGGAGTAGCATCAAACTGGAAGTCAAGCGCGGCGCTAACGTCCGGCGCCACTCCAAGACTGGGATAGGTGACGTTCGCCTGCACTTGGAAGTTCTTGTTTGTTGATGCCTCGCCAAGCAGAGATGCATTCAAACCGGTCGTGCTCGTGCCGAGCGTGCCGCTGAATGTGAACGGACACGTCATCGTTATGTTGCTCCACGCATTTGGCAGGGGCGAGAAGTCATCCACGGGTAGGAACTGCGTGTAGGGGCACTGTGCAAAGACCCACAGGTATACCGTGTCGATTTGCTTCAGCGTCACGCCGACGTATTGCCATGACACCGGCCCGGTGTTGCCTGGTTGCCGCTGGATGTTGATGCTGCCACGTACGGACCCACTGAAGGCACTCACCAGGCGCGTTGCGTTCAGTATGTATATAATCTGCAACCATCAGCAGCAGCAGCAGCAACAGCAGCATTGGGTGGTGGTATAGGTACCAATAATTGAAACTTACGAACTTGCAGCTGTGTTGAAATTTGCAGAGAGCCAGCAGCCTGATTAGCCTGATAATACTAGTACTATTGTTGCATTGATAGGCCATGTCCAACTAGGTATAATCATCACCAAACCTGATGGCCCACTGGCAGAGCCTGGAGGTATTGCTAGTAGTCCGTTGTGTTGGGCTGTCAGGCATGACACAGATCTGCCTGAGCAGTCCAGGCTGACAGGCAACTAGCAGTACCTGACAGCCCTGGCTAACAGACCACCAGCAGCAGTGCACAACAGCCTGGCCCGCACTGAGCGAGCAGTCACAGCAGAACCTCGAGCACTGCAGCAGCAAGCACTACACTATGCGCGCCTGCACTGGAAAGCTGGCCCACTGCTACGCAACTGATTGAATACATCGCCAACAAAATCCCTCTGGTGAAACCCCTGACTATCAGTGTTGGATCTTATGTAATGGCTCCATAAACAAATCTTATGTGGTGGTTCCATGCACAAGTCTTATGTGATGGTTCCATAAACCAATCTCATGTGGTGGTTCCATAAACATATCTTTTGTGATGGTTCTACCAACGGATCTTATTAGTCCCATCAACCAATCTTAAGTGATGGTTCCTGATGGTTCCACTGACCAATCTTATATGATGGCTCCATCAACCAGCACGCACCTGGGCTTTGTCGTAGTAGTTGTAAGTGGCGCTGGATGCGCTCAGGGTCTGTGACAACCCCCATTGCCACCTGACATCAGCTGACTTCTCGGCCAAGGGGCTCACCAACTGCACATTCAAGCTGACAGCAGCAGCAGGAGCCGCCAGCAGCAGCAGCAGCGGCAGCAGCATCAGCAGCGTTATGACGGCTCTATTCCTGGTATGTAAGGGGTTGTGCTGGTTAAGGTGCTGCTGGTGCTGCTCATGGGACGTGTTGCTGGCAACGTCCATCACACATCCTGCATCATGTTGCTGCTGCTGGTCATCACAGATAATTGGGAGCCTTGGCCATGTCTCAAGCCTCCCCAGCAGATGCTGCTGCTCTGCACAGATGTCAACACACTTCTTCCGCTGCTGCTGCTGCTGCTGCTGCTGCATGGGTGTGTCAGTGCATGTCCTCTCACTGCTGTAACCAAAACTGGATTGTACACATCCTGCTGGTGCTGCTGCTGCTGCTTCCTGCAAGCCAGGCCAGCAGCCCATGCTACTGTGGTTTCTGTGTAGCTGCTAAATCTAACAGTAGATCGGAATGTCTGCCTGGGCAGTTGGGGGCCCACACAGCTGCTCGAGTCAAAGTCTGGTGCTTTTGCTGCACTGAGCTGAGTTGAGCTGAGCTGAGCTGAGTTCAAATCAAAGGATGCTGGAACTCAGCTCAGAGTTTGCTGTGGCCCAGCAGATCTGAGAGCCATTGAGGCTGGCTAGCCAGACTGTGAGGGCGCCTGCATGCACATCATGGCAGAAAATGGTCCAGGGTCTGGTTTTGGTCATTACTAAGCCACACTTACATGGACACTGACGCGAGGAATGATACATGTTGACTGCTTGTTGCTACAGCTGAATGGCAAGCCTTGAGGAGTCCTCAATGAACTCCTGCTGCAGGCATTGCTCTTGCTTGCTGCAGGGCAGCACAGTAGGGTTTGGGGCAACAGCTACAGGCAGCTGGTCTGTAGCTTTGGCAACGCCCTGCTGTGGTTGATCTTAGATACATGCGTATACAGCTCAAATGTTTGGGGCCAATGCCAGCCACTGTTATCCCGAGAACATGTGATGTAAGCAACCGAGGAGCCGCGTTGGCTTGCTGTTGGGGCAAGCGTGTCCAAAAAGCAGACGACGGCGTCAAACGCGTAGCAAAGCAGTATGTTGTGGATAGAAAGACCGATCCAGGAGCTAATGCAGCTGGATCGTTGACAGATGATTTGCGGAACCAACGATGGGGCTTGTATTTTTGAGTGCGTTCATGCGTGGTACCTTGACACCATCACATCCTAGAAACACAACCTATGTGGTAATTGTGCCTTTCAATGGCCCTCATTCACCTGCGCTCAGGAACTCAATGCTGCGCCAAGCGCCATCAATCCACCTTGAGCGCTGAGGGCTGTATCAGCATCTTTAACGTTGGTTATTTTCAGCAAGTCGGGACACAAATGCTTGCGTGCATTACTTCCTAAGGCCGTGTCAGGCTCAGTATTGAGGGCTGAGCACTGAATGTCGCAAGCAAAAATACGTTCTGTTGCTTGATCTGCACTCTGCACAAGCATGTGGGTTGATGATCGTAGCCAGTGCAGTCTGGCTTGCAAGGGCTTCGGATAACACTTCAGCTCCCAGACTGTCCCTTTGAAGACGCCAGATGCGGGATCAGAAAGGCAACTGTGGCAATATGCAGCTCCTACTCAGCGATTCGCCTATCAAAGAAGTAGACCGGGATCACCGGCTTCCTGCTTCTCCGAGGCCGTGAACGTAGCGTGACATGTGTGTGTGATGAGCTGGTTTCTCACCTAGTCTCTATCATGTTGTTTTGAAGTGTTATTTGTCCAAGCAGCGACGAAACAAACAAAATCACTAGCGGTCCCATCTGACCGTTGTTTACTTAAACTGTGCGCAAGGAAGGCATACGTTCAGCTTCATGCGTTGCAATTAGACCGTTTCTGCAATACGCGTGACGCCATGAAGATTTGATCAGTTGGGATGTAGTACGACGTCTTCAGAGCACTGCCATGTACGATTACTGGACTAGTCGTGGACGTGCACCAGACTATGGGCGCTGATTTCCAAATGTGATGGGATGCCCTCGAGGAAAGCAAAGAGACCAACGACGGCACGAATCGCATACAGTTTGTGATCTTTCCGTCAGCAGAGAGCCCGGGGCCCAGACCTGTTATTGATTCCATAGGATGTCTTCATTCACGTGGTCTTCATTGTGTCTTGAGCTTGTTTGTGCTACCTCAGTGCAGTGCACGTACTTTGGAAGTAACGGCGTGGCCCTTGGAGGATTCATAAGTAATGGCATTGGCTGGTTGCTTGAGCCTCTCAAGTATGAGCCCACACAAGATGCCAGAGCATTTTTTATATAAAAGAATGGAGCCATGCAGCAAGTGGAGATGCTATGACAAATGCTACTACTACTACTACTACTACTACAAGTTACCTCAAGGGTTTCCACCCGAAAGGAGCCAACTGATGGCTCATGGGGGCACACCAAAAAGAAACAGAAACCAGATTCAATCCGGTTGAATATCTGCAAGTTCAACTTGCAAAAAATGCGCTGACATGCGTTGGGGTTATATATATAAGTTACCCATTAGCCATAGCAATCCTGCCATTGGCCCCGCGCCCCATTTCAGAAGCGGACAACAGAGCATTTTCTCTTATGCTAGCTGCTTCAGCTTATTGTATGGTCCCATCCTTTTCATGGCTTTACCAATACCAACACCAAATTTTATGGCTTTACTGTGAGAAGCCCGACATTACGGTGACGTTACCAAGTACAACATGCTCAGCTGCAATTTCATTAGAAATTTTCTACAATCTGAACTAACGGTGTTAGGCGTTCTCAGTGTTCAGCTGCTCCTAGTGGGAGGTCCCGAACTATATAATAATCAGTACTTTGCAGCCATAGCATTACTGCCATCCCGAACTGTAAGAGCGCCCAACACCGCTAGTTCAGATTGTAGACAGTGATGCTGCAGGTGCTGGAACGGGTTGGAGCGCTGCTGGTTCCATCAATGACTTATGACAGATTTTTCCGGTGACGTTCAAGCCAACGGCGTTGGACAGTTGCTCAGCTGTTGAACCGAAAGCCAGTCCAACTGTCGCTGCCAAAGCGGTGCCTTAGCAATGTCGCTGCTGCTGCCGGTGCTGCCACCCCTCCTACTTTGTACACTCTCAACCACGAAATGTTTGCCGATGCCGCTGATGCTCGTTACTAATGTATACGTACTAATGTATACAGCACCCCTGCCTTTGCTTCTACTTGTAGTACTAAGAGCACAGAAAGAAAGACACAACTGCTGCTGCTGCTGTCGAGGTGGTTAATCAACGACCTGACCAGTGCAGTGGACCATCACCAGCCCCACTGCTGCTGCTGCTGACGTGGCGCCTGTCTGGTGACTTTGTAACTGCAGACCTGCATGAGAAGTGCTGCTGCTGCTGCTGCTGCTGTTGTGGCGCCTATCTGGTGACTTTGTAGCTGCGGACCTGCTTGAGAAGTGCTGCTGCTTCTTTGTTTTGAACAAAGTGTTGCCTCACTGGCTCCAGGATCTGGTTTAGGGCCTTGCACAGGGCTGGCTTCAGGTCACCTGGTACATAACACATGTTATAACAAGTTAGTAACAAGTTTATTACTTTTTTGAAGGCAGACACACATCAGGTCAGGTCAATCTGAATCAGATTATTAACGATCAAAATGTAACAGACCGTGGTCATCCTGGGTGAATTTTGTGTTGGCTGAATAATGCCCTAATAAATTCAAATATTTCATTGTTTGTTTATGGATCCGTTACACCTGCCTAATAAATTCAAATATGATCATTAATTTTGACAGTAAGGTGATATGCATATGATCAGGCTGCAGGCAAGTTCTTGTTGGCAATAGGCAGGTTATTTGAGATAGGATACCTCTGTGAGCGCAACTGGGGGTGCCCTCAATCCACTTGAAACTATTTCATTGCAGCACCACAACTAGGACTGTGGTTAAGACAAGCCTTTGCTGGAGAATTATGCCATACACTGTTGACTAAAGTTGTCTGTGGTATGCATAATGCAGAGTTTGGCATTGTTGCCATAATGAAACTCCAGGCAATTGGCCACATGAAGCTGCTGTTGAACCTTTTATAGACTTCCTATTGTATGGCTGATGAAAAATGACACAATTATGCTTGTTTGTGATATATAACGTCAATACAATATGTAAAACTAACAATAACAACAATAATAATAATAGATTATCACAACAAGCCTCAATACTGACCTGGGTGCAGGGCTCCATTGGTGTAATCAGCCTTGAGTTGTTCAACATCTGTGTAGGTCACATCACCGCCATTGTCCGGCTTCCTGTGAACCTCAAACTTGCCAAACCAGGGCAGCACAATGTACACCACATATTCAATGCAGGGGTTTCCTTGCACAACCTGCATTTGGCAGCAGCAGCAGCAGCAGCGAGTTGTGTGCCAACTTCTGAGAACGTTCTCTAAGCTTCTAGTAAGAATTGATGGTTGACTGTGACACCCATGGTAGCATCGTTGCAGCATGAAATCTAGTCCTTGACACCCCAGATCATGCTTAGTTGTAGTGTCGTATCGCATGTGGCCCCTTGTGGCAGTAGTATGGTAATCCAGGTACAGTGTGTTTGTAGCAACTGCGAAGTTATTTGACTGTGATACCGCTGCATTGTTACATCTTGTGTGCTAGTGGCTTCATCTGGCTGCACATTCTCGCTGCGCCTAGCTAGCGAGCTCTATGCAGTGCTGCATAATCAGAATGCCATGCTGTGCAGTGCCTTGCATGTCCAGACTTGTCAAGATGTAGCGAATGTTCTGCATGCTTGCCAGCTGATGAGCTCCTTAAGCAAGAGCGAAACCGGTCCTGGTAGCTGTAGCATGTAACCTTCCGCTGTTTCCTGGAGCCAGAATGTCTATTGATATCTAAAGCAGCAGGATTGTTGAGATTTGGGGGGAATTATCTTTTGCACAACAACAGAAGTGGTACCTGAGCAGTTCATGAGTATTGGTCATGATAGAAAAATTATTCGCTTTTGTGCTTGATTGTGTGCTTGCTTCATTGTGTTTGTTTCCTGTGCTTGATTGTGTGCTTTAAAAGTGCTCATTCAGCAGATGATGGTCAGAAATGTACTGTGAAGCATCATTTACTTGCCAACTTTGATTTCACAACTAAATCTTTCCTCAAGCAGAATACTGAGTATGATCAATTGGCGATAGAAAAGCATTTCCCAGGTGGAGTGCTTATTTTCATGCATAGTGTTGACAATAGTGTTATTATCATAACACAATGATTTTTGATTATATATGTACCTGAGGCGGGCAGTATGCCTTCTTTATTTTGACATTGACATCTCCCTCGCTGTCCTCCATGAAGATGGCGCTGTTGGGATCACTCTTACTCATCTTCTCCTGGCCCTGTGGCAGCAGCAGCAGCAGCAGCGGCAGCAGCAGCAGCAACAGCAACGGCAGCAGCATCAGCGGCAGCAGCGGCAGCGGGAGCAAGCTTGAGACATAAGCCTGAATTCAATGCATCATATCAGCAGTTTTGCATATCCTCGCAAGGAGGGAAACGCAAATGATCCCAAGTTTGTTAAATGACAATCATGTGATGTTCTCTATAAAAACATCACACTGACAGATTGAAGCTTTTGATACCTTTTGCCTGTTTGTTTAGTATCAAGATAAACTGGTAATAATATCACCATGTGCTTACCTCCAGCAGGCCTGGCATCATTCTGTGGCTGAGAATGATTGGCTTCAACTTCCGCTTAATATCGTCACAGTATTCACGCGCCAACATGTTCACCTTCCGCTGGTCCATGCCTAGCTGGCAGATGTCAGCCTGTTACAAACATAGCAAATAACAGAAAAAACAACAGAAAATATGACACCACCATGGCTTGTAATATCAGCATGTTTGGGGTTGGTTATTAGGTGCCAGCATGTTTGTAGGTCTTTGCGCTTTGAATATAGGTGCAGTTAACAAATGTTGGACTAAGCAGGTTGAGTATGAAACACATAATAATAAAACACTAAGACATGCAACCGAGCTTTCGCAACTGCACTGTGCTGAATACCTGTATACAGGATTAACAATTGCAGTTTTTTGGTATCAATGACACAAGTCAGAATAGAGTCACTCATTATACATAGTAAATCTACCTTGAGGAAGAAGATGTCAGCACACTGCATGATGGGGTACATGATCTGAGCTGCTGTGAGATCATCTGATTCATCACGCCCCATGATCTGACTGCAGGAGCCGGCAGCAGCAACAGCAGCAGCAGCAGCAGGATAAGTGACAGAGGGAAGGCATTCATATGACTGCCAGAGGAGAAGAATTATACAATTGTGCAGAGTTATGTACACACCTGCATTGTGCAACCTTTTCATGAATTTCAGGAATGCTAGTACAATAACATATGAATGTAGCTATATAATAATACCACAATATAAAAATAGTAAAGTGTGTACACGTCAATCATAAGCATTAGCCTGATATTGCAGCAGCAAGTAGGAAAAACCACAAGTGTCTGTCAGCTGAAGATATTATTGATGTATATGAATATATTCAAAATACTAAAATGATAAGGCCATCATCAAATAACAGCTTAATAAAGTCAAAACCAATATCACCACTGCACCTGCATCTGATGATTCTCTTCAGATTGTTTTTCCTGGCAATATCCATGACCAGAGTCCAGTACTCATCTGCTCTGCTGTTGATCTCTTCACTGCTGTTGATGAATTGAACATTGGTCAGGTCCATGCCAACAGCCTTCCAGACCTGCAGCAGCAGCAGCAGTGACAGCAGCAGCAGCAGCAGTGTCAGAAGCAGCAGCAGCAGCAGCAGTGTCAGAAGCAGTGTCAGAAGCAGTGTCAGAAGCAGCAGCAGTGTCAGAAGCAGCAGCAACAGCAGCAGCAGTGGCAGCAGCAGTGGCGGTTTTCATAAATGGGCTCCATCATCACTGATAACTAAACCTTCATCTCTACAGATCACTCATGCAAATTCTTCAAAGATTTTGAACCTGCTGCAGGGCTCTTTCCAATAGCATATGACTCAAAATAGATATTTCTGTCCATTACGATTAGAAATATCTTGTCAAAAGTTCTTGTTGTTTTGTTGGTTTATATCTAATACAAAAGAATTTTTCAATTTTATTTTTGTACCACATGTAGTGGTATATATGTAGTACATGTATACACATATAGTAGTATGTATATATATATTTCTGAATTAGTATGAAATTCACACCCCTCACCTCAACCATGTACCTTCCAACCGTCTGAATCTTCTTCAGGTCGCCGCCCATTTTGTTGTTCAGCTGAGCAAACCAGTCGGCCACCCAAAACTTGAACGTCACACCACACCTGGTCAGCTTGTTCACATTGATGGCCTTCAACACACCCTGGCAGCAGCAGCAGCAGCAGCAGCAGCAGCAGCAGCAGCAGCGGCAGCGGCAGAAAGCAACATATATGTTTGAAGCAAGATGGCAGTAGTTTTATAATACAAGCTAGAAACAGCCTGCTGTGCTGGCAGCAGCGGCAGCAGCAGCACCAGCGCCCATTGAGATCTAAGAGTAGATCAACTGGCACAGAAGTTGGAATTAGCACTGTCCCTTGTATCAAATATTCATTTACATATTCATAATTTTCCAAAAACCTGTATGTTTATTGATATGACACAACTTGAACGCCGCTGGGTAACAAACAACTCTATGAAATCGTTGATCTAATCACAAGTCATGCTGCTGGCGGTGGCAACCACCTGCCGCTGCTGCTGGCACTGCTGCTGCTGCTGCTGCTTGACCCCTGTCTCCCCCACCTACCTGAGCAATGTGCATCCTGCCTGAAGGTTCAAAGCCATCATAAGCAATGGGGTTGGGCTTGCGGCGCAACAGCTCACGTAACTCATGCTCTGCATGCCAGCAGCAGCAGCAGCAGCAGCAGCAGCAGCAGCAGTGGCAGTGAGTATATTTGAATGGAACCAAATGGTTGCACAGCTCTTTTGCTCACATCCAGCAGCTTCAGGGGTGTGGCGTATACACTGTTCTTTTCATCATCTGGGATACACCCTGGACCAAGCATACTTGCCGCAACTGTTGCTGCTGCTGCTGCTGTTGCTGCTGCTGCTGCTGCTGTTGCAGTTGCAGTTAAACCACAGCATCAGCACATTTTTGACAACATCAAAAAGAGTTTGATGGTGTAAGAAATTCGCTGTTGCTGTGGTTTGTGACTCTTGAAGCAAATGACCACACATCTACACCAAGCTTTGCTGCTGCCATTGCTGCTGCCACTGCTGCTGCCACTGCTGCTGCCACTACTGTACATGTGCTCTGCATTTGTATTTATGCTGCTGCTGCTGCTGCTGCTGCTGCTGCTGCTGCTGCTGTGGCAGCAGTGTGAGTGGTATCGACAGGTCATGATGATGGAGTATAAAAGCACAAGGAAGGTCCAACAGACAGCTACAGCGGCCAACACTTGCTGAGACTACTGCTGTTTGTGGTGCTGCTGCTGCTGCTGCTGCTGGTGCTGCTGACACTGCTGGTATTGACGCTGCTGCGGGGGGGGGGGGTGCTTGTGGTGGTTGCGCCGCCGCCACTGCTGCTGCTGCTGCTGCTGCTGTACGCTCATCATGCATCATAATTATGCCATTATGATAGGTATGTATCAAGTATCATTATCAAACAGTTTACCTGCTGTGGCAGAAATGCTATAGCTGGCAAGCAGTACTTATCAGTCCTGCAGCAGTCTACCTGGTGCTGCTGCTGCTGCGCTGCTGCTGCTGCTGCTGCTATCCAACGTCAACAGCATTAGCCCCAATGAACACTGGCTTTGTGCCAACGACAACGAAGTTATCTCCAACGACAGCCACATCAAAAAAATTAATCATACAAGGAGAAAGGAGGCAAAGTATAATGAGGGACAGCACTTTCTACAATGCTTTCAGAAAATATACATGGTATGCACAAAAACGCGAATATATACAATGCAGTATGCATCAAGAGATAGATATATACATAAACATCAGTAATAGATATATTTTTACATAGAAATACGTGTTTGTCTCCACCTGAGATACATTCTTCCCCGATGCCCCTGCACAATTGAAACCTTTCCTCAAGCGTCATGCCGTTGACTAACGGCCCTTCATCTTCTGCTGCTGCTGGCGCTGCTGCTGCGGTCTTTGCTATTGCTGTCGCGGCTGCTGGTGAATCTGAAATCTGAGCCCTGGAAAAAAGGTACAAAAGAAGGGAAAAACAGATAGCAGGCCGTTTTGGTGGTTGAATTAACCAACAAGTGGACTGCTGCGGCGTTTGATCAGCAGGCATGCCATGTGTGTTGCATATGTACAGAACGGCGTGAGTAAAACTGCAGTGAAGCAGCACTGTGAAGCGAGAACGGCGGGACAGTGGATCAAGGGGCATTTGAATTGTTTGTCTGTGGGGTTGGCGGAAGGCAATGACTGCTGTTGCTGGTAGTGAGCTGCAAGGAGAGCTCTCGAGCAGCTTCCATGCCAGCAATGGTTTCAAGATGGAAACGATGAACTACACTGTCAATTAGAGCAAGAAAGTCCGGCAGTGTGCCGAATTCGGGGACACAATAAGACGACAGCAGCTGACAGGTATTGAACCATGAGGCGGTTGAGATACAGATCCCTAAGAAAGGTTGCTCACTTTGTAACTAGATGATCTTTCAATTGTTCCACCTGATCATGCTGATCATTGGCAGGCCCTGCTGCAGCTGTTGCTCTTGATGGCTCGGCCATTGTGGGCCGTTTTGCGGATGTGCGGCCTGGATGTTGTAAGCTGACAGGTCAAAAGATAATAAAGAAGTCTGCAAAGTGTTTACAATCAATGATGGTTATATCACGCTTCCGCTGAATCAACCGAGGGTATAGCTCCAGCTTTCAACCCAGTACCTAGGCGCATGTATAAGCTTGGTTATGCCATTAATGAGGCAATCAGATATAGCTCAGATCGGTGCAAAAGCCGCTTCGTGCTCTGAAAAGACTTTCAAAAGACCAGCAGCATGTCTGACGACCGCATTCGGCGAAGGTCGGCTGTCAGACCGCTGAAATGGATTGGAAAAGGCATTGGCAGAGGTGCTAAAGGAGTGTGGAGAGTGATGAGGCGAGGGCGGAGGGACCGTGCACTGCCCATGGCATCGCTCACTGCTACTCTTGTAGAAGCCCGATTGGCGACTTCCACAGATGATGCATCTGAATGGTATGTTTTGATTGTTTTAAGAAGTTTGCATGCATGCGGCATGCAGCCATGTTTGATGCTGGCGTGGCTTGTCTTCATCCAGGCACAAGCTTCCGGTCTCCCAACTCGTACGTGCCTTTGTTGCTGACCACGATGCTCGCGTCATGTAGTGCCTGGTATCTGTACTATTACTGCGCGTCTACTGCCTCGCAGCCGTGCGCTATCGTGTTCCTAGCGCCTGTACTACTGCTGTAGTATGCTTCAGTGCCAGCAACGCTCGCACGCGATCTACCCATTCTCCATGCTCCTCGACATGCTGAGGGTACTGATCGATGTACGATATACAGCCTAAGTGTATGACGCGTACAGCCGTGTATTCACCGGCTGTGGTCAAACAGGTGCTGTGGTTGTTCTTTCGCTTGCCACTCTGCAGGTGTGATGGCGCTGATGATGTCATGTGGCAGATTCCTCAACTGCCACAGCTGCAGCTGCCCTCGTGGCTTACAGCGCCCTTCGACAGCTTCACCTTAGCCTCAAGCAGCAGCAGCAGCAGCAGTGCATTGGCAACTCCCACGAAGGCAGTCGGCAGCAGCAGCAGCGGCAGCAGCATGAAGTCGATAGCTGTAGTGGATCGCCACAGCAGCAGCAGGGGTGTACAGGCAATAGCACAGATGATGAACACAGATAACACATTTCCAATGGCGCTCCAACCCATCGGCAGCAGCGGCAGCAGCAGCAGCAGCGCTTGCAGGACCCTGCAGGACCCACTGCGTTACCAGTACACAGATAGACTCACTCAACAGCAGGAACAGCAGCAGCAGCAGCATGCTGATGCTCCATCTCTTGTTGGCAGCAGCGGCAGCAGTGCTGGGCAGCAGCAGCTCCTGACAGTTGGCACCCGGTACTGGGGCAATTGGTGGGACGGCAGAGGACTGCTGAAAGTCAAGATCTATGAATTTGCATTGTACATTGACGGACAACAGGTAATCCTGGACTGTGATTGTATACAATGCTATTGTTAGTATCTGCTTCTGCTGTGTGTGTCAGTGTTGAATCTGTCATGCGTGTGAATGATACATTCTTCTGGGTATGGAGTATCCTTGCACTTGAGCCATGTCTCGTCTGTTAGTATAGTAGCAGTGCTGCCAGGGGTGACATGTGTCATATCAAGGAGTACGATGCACTCATAAGTTATACTGTTTGTTTATCACATTATTTATTGCATCAGGAATTCGAAATACATCGAGAAGTTGAAATGAAATAAGAAGATGATTCAAAAAATATAATATAAGAAAAGGAATGATAGTACAAAAATATGTATGGTATCATCTTACTTCAGTGTTACGGCAATCTGTATTGTGAAGTGTAAGACAAAATGTGAAAGATAGATCATGTTTGATCAAAAATACATAGCAGCTTTTTGATATGTGAACACCACTGCTGTCCACCAGCTCAGTCCGTGGCTGTGACCGAGGGAAAAAACATGTAATCCAAAAACCAAAACGTGTGGTTCATTGTTGCTGAAACACCCACACCTTGCTCTGCTCGTGATGATGGTGATAATGTTGCTTCCTTTTCACAGGCTGGAAACTATTTGCCAGCAACCCACAGCAGCAGCAGCAGCAGCAGTGCGGTCTTTGCACCCCAGCAGCAGCAGCAGCTGGAGGACCTCCCAGGTCGGATCAAGGCCCACGACAGCGGCGTCGGCATGTCGCTCATTCTCAAAGCCGCTCGAGAGGTTCCGCTCAACATGCTGCAAGCCGAGTATGAAAAAGTTCTCACGCGGCGGCTCGCCAGGGCCGGCGGCGACGAGTCCGACGCCGCG
>JABEVS010000117.1:87695-157911 GCA_018290735.1 Coelastrella sp. MACC-549
AGGCCGACAGCAGCGTGGCGAGGGGGGCAATGATTGTTTTTGAGCGGACCGCTGACGGACATGTGACAGCACGGATCGGACCGCATGTGCTGGACTCTGTCCGCAGTCCGAAGCTGTCGGAAGCGCTGTTTGATCTTTATCTGGGGGAGCAGCCGGTCAGCAAGTCTGCCAGGGATGCTGCTGCCGACACTCTGCACAGAATTGCCCAGCAGCAGGAGGAGGTTGCGGGCTACTATCTGCCACAGGGCAGCAAGGAGCTGATCAAATGTGATGGTTTAGGCAGCAGTAGTGGGAGCGGTTCAGCGGGTAAAGGGGCTAAAAAGGGTTTAGGGTTGAGCATTGCTGACCTGGCTGCCTGTGAGCTTCATATGGGCCAGTAGGTCGGCAACAAACACCCTGGGCTAGGTTTTCAGGTTTTCAGGTTTCCTGAACCCTGCAGTTTTTTGTTATTTACCGCTTTTTTCGCTCCAAGTACCTGGATGGCCTGTATCAGGGTTTTTCCCCGATCACTGGGCTCACTGGGGTTTCTCACGCATGGGGTTTTGGGACGTTTGGTGCAGAGGTATTTGCTGCTGCACAGGGTTTTATCAGTGACAGGTGGCAGAGGGTTTTGGAGGTGTTGCGCAAATTTATCGTATGGGTGAGGCGGACGTGAGCCACCCAGTGTATTTGAAAGCAGCAGCTGAAGCAGTAGGCAGTGCTGAGCTGGCGCAAGATGCGGTTGTTGTGTTTCAACTTGTGGCAAGTCGGAACAGCAGACAGTCACTGCACTTGTGTCACAGCGGCTTTTGATATCTGCACTGTCCTGCCCCTAGTTGGTCCTGTAGCCTAAAAGCCCTGATATGCCCCGAGCAGCAGTGCAGTAGATGACACCAGACGGCCTGATATGTAGCCCACTGTTGCAGACTGCTGATGTATCTCGTGAAGGAGTTGCCTTAGCAGCAGCAGCAGCAGCAGCACCTTCTGCTGAAGAGGCTGCTGTCAGCATGGATTGTGTGCACTCATTTTCTTGTGCTGCTGTCACTGCAGCAGCAGCAGCAGCAGCATTACAAGTCACAAGCGTCATTGTGAATCATGCAGGATGTTGAGCGACAGCGTGTATGGACTGGGTGTTGCTGCATTAGGCATCAATTGTCCATTCGTCCTCATTTTGTAAATTCTGTTGGCTACTTACAGCTTGGTCAGATACAGCATGTGGTGCAGGCTGATTTTGTCGGATCGTATGACCTGTGTTGGGAGCCTGTTGGCTGTTCAGAGTTGGTTCTTTTGCATCGAGAAAAGTCAGAAAAGGAGGAAAACAGATGTGCAGGAAACCACTTTATCTGAGTAACTGCGTATTTGCACAGCTTACGAGAAGTAAGCAGCTGTTGTTATTGCAGTCTGAGCAGGTGGGTGTGTCATTCTGGTGTTGGCGGCATGCGCAGGTTGACCTACTGGCACTCATGATGTAATTAGGCACTGCAGAGCTTACAATATGGGCAGGGCTGATTTATGGACGTTTCTGAGATGCATGAAAGACAGCTTACAGCATTTTCGCAGGATACAGGCGTTTGTGTGCCTTGCCATTGCTGCTGAAGCGGTCATACATCTGTGTGCTGCAAAAATGCTGTGGGGAATGAGGGGGAGGGGATGTGTTGTCTAGAGTGTATTTCAGGTGTATTTGTATGTTATCTGGGCTGGATGTATATTGGCTGTTGATGGGGGACTGGCACATGATGCACCATGAAACATGCTTTCATCTTGTGTGTTCATCCCTGCATGATGTTTGTGTGTATGTAGACATGACCCTATCATGTGCAGCATGCAGGTATAATATTTATTTTTAGCAGGGTCTAGCTGCTGCTAATACAATAATAATATAGTATCATGCATGCACGCTCGCATAAGGGAAGTTCTGTGCACTCTGTGCAGGAAAACTGTTTTTAGGCGCTGCCTTTGTCCACCACAAGCAATTTTGACAATTGCACATCTGCCCATCAACCAGTGTGACTTGGGTGACTTGTACATGTTTTGTAAAGCGCTGGACATAAAAAAACCGGCACCAGGCCTATAGGATTGCATGTCGTGTGTTGTAGTAGGTGCAATCTGCCACCGCAGGAGCTGTTGCTTTTGGTTGTAAACGGAAAAAAATTGTGCTTGGAACGCACATTTGAGCAGGCCTTTTTGATAGTACTACTAGTAGTCGACTAGTAGTAGTCAATATATCCATAAACAAACAATGAAGTATATTGTGTGCTACGGTATAGGAGGAAAAAGGAGATATTGTGCGTATAAGAGGCGAAAGGGATGGAGTGCTGGCACCACAATGGGACTGCTGCATGTTGACCGCTGTTATTTAGAAAGTAATCTACTTCAACTAAAGTGGAGGTGGTTGCAGCTGCACAGGGACGAATTGTGTAACTCACCACTGGTATGTTGTGGCGGCTATCTGCTGCTGTTTGTCCACACACTCTGTCCGACAGAGAGGCTCTCTACTGCGTATACGTATGTCAGCTCGTTTGCCAGCTCATGATGATCATCTGATGTTGCATGGGCTCAGTTCCTTCCAAAGGATTTGACATAGTATGTTGCTAACAGACCTGTGTAAAAAGAAATTTAGCCATGCAGCAAGTTGAAGTGCTATGGCAAATGCGCTGTGTGTGCCCTGCAACAACGGCACTGCTAATGTGCAAGCCTTGCACATGATTGTTTGGCCCATGATTGTTCGGCGGCTTCCTGCTTCCTGTACAAAATATTGATGAGGGATGCCTGCTGTGTAAGGTGTTTTCAGATAGAAGTAAAATATACTATGTACAGAATCTGTACAGGAATCTGATTCCTCTTACAAGCGTGGAGCTCTTTGTTGGACACCCTCGCCTCTGAATTTCCGGCAGCCATGTTTACACGCCATTCGCATGTGATACTACTCCTACTCCTACTCCTACTCCTACTCCTACGCCTACTCCTACTCCTACTCCTACGCCTACTCCTACTCCTACTCCTACTCCTCCTCCTCCTCCTCCTCCTCCTCCTCCTCCTCCTACTCCTACTCCTACTCCTACTCCTACTCCTACTACTCCTACTACTCCTACTACTACTACTACTACTACTACTACTAGTTCCCTCAAGGGTCTCCACCCGAAAGGAGCCAACTGATGGCTCATGGGGACACACCAAAAACTTTTTGTGTGTTTGGTGTTTCTTGAAGAAACAGAAACCAGATTCAATCCGGTACATGTAGTACACCTTTGTATTCGCACATGTAAGGTGTTTTCAGACAGAAGTAAGTGTACAGTATATGCCCTCACTAGAGCCTCTGAGTGTGCTTGAGAGCGTCCTGTTGCCAGCTTCTGAGGAGGCTCCAGAAGGCGAATACGTGTTAGTATACTAGCAACCGATAGATGTTAGAAGCTTCTAACCTTAAGGGCGTAGACACAGGAGTACAGAAGTGACAGCTGCACATCGAACAGTAGGGGACCCTGCATACAGGCAAGCTGTACTTTTCCACCAGCATACTGCGTGGGAATGTGTCTGTTGTTTTGTGTCTATCTGAATGATCCTTTGTCAGGCTGCCCAGATGGTGTCCATCCTCCCTGAGCCGAGCTCGGCTCAGGGACCCTCGAGGGTTGCCAATGGACCCCTGTATACATGTCAGTGCATTTGCCATTGCATCTCAACTTGTTGCATGGCTCAATTTCTTTTACATGTCTATATGACATACTCGCATATACACATTCGCGGCAGATACGACAAACCAATGTGGGGAAGCAATGCAAGGGCAAGACAAAAGCTTGCAGGAGTACGAGGCTGAGAGGTGTACAAACTTTGTAGTAGTAGTAATACCTGCCGGTAGTAGACCTGCTTGCGCTCCGTGAGACCAAAGGTGTCACTGCAGATGCTGCTATGAGCTTAAACGTGGATCATTCAGCCAACCTGCATGCATCGGGCCCTGGATCGTGCTGGCATGTGCGGCCGTACCTGACTGACCTGCTTTTCCAGACAGTGGCCGTCTACCAGAGGCAGATGCTCCCGGAGCATCGTTCAGTTGATCGCCGCAGCCAAGTAACACGAATGATGCCTTATTTATGATGTTTCCGGCGAGCGCCAGGGCTGTGATGCTGTCTGACGTTCCATGATCCACGCCTATGGGACGGAATCTTTTGAAGAATATGCTATTTTTGAACTTGCCTGGCACCAGGCAACAGAGCCTGCTCCAACATTTTCAAGCCATTGGATGCTAAATATACTATTGAAGTAATTACAAGGGGCTGCAAGCCACAAAAACGTAGGTCTGACGTGTGTACATGTCTCGGGCGTTGGAGTGATAGCACGACTCACAGACGCCAGACAGTGCTCACTGCCTCGTATGCGCAACCAACACCTTGTTTTCTAACCTCAGAAAGCCAGCAAAACAGTTGCATGTCGCATCCGATTGCGTCAAAAAGGCACCTGCCCGCTCACGCACGCTTTGGTCGTGAGAGCTAACTTCACTCTCAATATCAGTAGGCCAGAGTGGTTGTGTTTTGATTGTAGTGTGCTAGTCTGCTTGGCCGCTTCTTATCCTGCGCCGCGGTCACCAACCTTCTCAAAGGTCATCAGCACTTTACGTCGACTGAAGCCCCTTTTTGCTCGTTGAACAGCTGTATGGCTTGTATGCCAGATACAATACTAACAGCGGTTGCTGCTGCGTTGTATGCAGGTAATATGCGCAGAGAATTCAACACGGGACACTGCAACTGTCAGGAAAGCTTGACTTAACTGATCCGGCAGCTTGTACACGGTGATTCTTGAAGATAAAGATGTCCGTTCCACAGCCAACTCCCTGGTGAGCAACTGCAGCAGGTTGTAATGCCTCATCAACTGATCACTCTGGGATCGCTTCAGCTCAGCATGCCATGCTCAAGACTACTGCCAGTAGTCTGTTAAAGGCCCTAGTGAAGGGCCTTCTGCAACGCTTTCTGAGCCTCAGCTTGACAATGCAGGACTTGAGAGTGCTCTTGGAGCGTCATGAATCAATACAAGCAATTACATTGACTCAATGTCAAAGCAGTACCGTACTGCAAGTTGCTTCAGCTGCACAGGGTGCCACCACCACTGGCATGACTGAGACAAGCTCGCCAACGTCATGATAATGCATACTTGTTATTGGCTGGTTGAGAAATATAACCAACCGATATGGCTAATAGCCGCAAATGTTTTGTTTTACAAGCTGCAAGCCACCGTCTGCAGGGCAGGCTGCAGGGGAGTTGCGCCACCCGTCATGGCAGCAATTAATGTAACGTCCACACAAGAGTATGGATTGTCCTACATTCACAGGGTATACCCTGTGAGTACCGTGCTACGTATACGTAGCACAGTTCCACAGCAGGTTTAACCTGCTGACCAGCCTGGTCAAAACTGCTGCTGACCTCAACTCCTTTCATGCCTGTCCTGTCTGCAGGGGTCCTGTGGCTGCTGTCCTGCTGTGCCTGCTGCCAACCGCCCTGCTGCTGTCAGTCACACTCCTCAGGCGGCTCGCCCTGCCCAGCAGCACATCACTGCCACTGGCAGCAGCACTGCTGGCAATCATTAGGCTGGCCTACTTCAGCTGTTCCCCTCAACTGGTGTTTGCTAGCGTGGTGAAAGGAGGGCTGGAGGCGTTGACACCACTGAGTGTCATTTATGGGGCCATCCTGCTGTTTGAGACAATGCAACACACAAAGGTAGGGTTTGATTGTGTACTACAATGCAGTCAAAACAGAAGTTTTGATCATGGAAAAATGGACCGTTTTGCTGCTTCTAGTAGTGCTAATGGCATTGACAGGTAGAATCAGTCAGACCCAAAGTTTGCCCCAAACACGTCGAACTTCTCAAGCTTTCAGGGGCCCAAGCTAGCTCTTGCAGCCTGCTCAGGCTGTTGACACTGCCTTTGTACCAGTTGGCCTGTCCAGCTGCCACAGTGGGCTCTGGGCAAAAGTCTGCAAGCTTAGCTGCAGTAGCCCAGTGAGGTTGCCAGGCAGCAGTTGTGATCATCACAACTGCTGACTGCACAGGCTGCTACAGCCTGATAGCAGCTATCATTGCAGCATCCTGATTGATGCTGCTGCTGCTGCTGCAGTGTTTGCCCTGGATGATGCGTCAAGTCAAGTCACTGTCAGCAGGTGAACCCCTGGCAGAGGTGTTCCTCATCGGTTGGGCCTTTGCCTTCATGATATCAGGTAAGCCTCACAGGCATTAAACCATCAAAGTAGTGCAAACAGGCTGTCTTGTGCCATCCATGTTGGTATGCTACACCAGCCGGGGGTTTGTAACAACTCAGGCAACTTGGCAATCCATTGCCATCAGATGGCATCTCAGGCTGCAGTGCCACTGCACAGTGTGACACTGTGACGAGGCCAGTTGGTGATCATGGCAGCTGCACTGCATGGTCATGGCTAGCTAGCATGCTGAGCATGTATGACATGCCGTGGCACGGTCAATGCATTGACAGTGCTGGCTTTGGCTACTTTTGCCCGCAGGTGTTGGTGGCTTCAACACTCCCATTGCCTTGGCCGCCCCCATGCTTGCCTCCTTGGGTCATGATCCCATCAAGTCCATCATATCAGTTGTGATCTTCAGCACACTGGCGTCGCACTACGGATCCGTAGGAATCTCAATCTGGTTTGGCTTCAACTCGCTAGGTAAGATCATTGCATGCACTTGAACTGGGCCGCCAGGCCACTATGACCTAGCTGACCTTGGGGGCTACCACTACCATGCATGGCCTATACTGCAGTGCTCAGTACTGCAGTGCTAAGCTGGCACTTGAAGTCTTGATGGTCACATTGCCAATGTCATGGAATGCCATTTTGTATTAAGTGAGTCAATATGAAACTGGGGAAACTGAGGTGACTGACAAGCAGCTGAGCTACTACGTGGCACCTATTGATGAATGCCGGCTGCGCTGGTGTGTGCGATTGATGTCTGCAGGCCTGAGCCAAGCAGACCTGCTCAACATTGGAATAAAGGCCTCCGCCATGCTATCTGCCATCAGCCTTGCCATTGGCCCCTTGGCCGCATCATACCTCATCGGCTGGCGTCCAGTGCTCAGCGGAGGCTTGTTCGTGGTGCTCAGCATCGTAAGCGCCGTCGTGCCCATGACCCTGCTAGCGATGGTCAGCACGGAGTTCCCGGTCCTGCTCGGTGAGTTGTACGCTGGCACCACGCTGATAAATACAGCACTCACAATACTATTTAAAATATTTGTGCACGTTCTGCCAAACATTTGGTCTTAACTCTGCCCCTGGCTGACTTCCGTCGACCAATTGCGTTGCAACGTCGCGACAGCTGGTACGTGTCCCATGTCATATAATGCACTACCCGCTGGCCTTTAGCCATGCTGTAGTTGTTACCCCTTCTGGTAGAACAACAATGAACATCGTGTGCAGCAGTACTGCATCCCTGTACATACGCTCTCACAATAAGTGTATCGTACACTGAGTGGATATCGCTAGCAATGCGCACTATCCTGCTATCAACAACAGCCAACAGTCCAACCGTCCAGGTAGTTCAACGCTTGCATTCATTTTTTGCCATGGCAATGCTGCAGGTGGCTTGTCTGGCATCATCTGCACGGCTGGCTTGGCATATTTCAGGCTAGGGCTTCGCGACAAGCCAGCTGCTGCAGTCGCTACTGGTCCATGGCTGCCACCAATGCATGCCCCCATCACTGCATCTCTTGGCATAAACAGCTGGCAGTACCTGAAGCGGAAACTGCCAACTTTCAGGCTAGCGGCAGCGGCAGCAACTCCTCATGTTGTGGATGGCATCATGTGCATATCAGATATTGAAATGCCAACAGTATCTTCTGAGTCAGAGCAATACCTGACTTACCAGCAGGGTCATCTTGCCGTTGACTGCAGCAGCAGCAGCAGCAGCAGCAGCAGCAGCAGCAGCAGCAGCAGCAGCAGCAGCAGCAGCAGCAGCAGCAGCAGCAGCAGCACAGGTTCCATGTGTCTGAAAGGATCTATTCAGCATCCAGGGGCAACGAGCCTCACCACAGCATCAGGCCTTGCCAACCAGTTCAGCCAGTCAACCCACAACCTCACCAAAGCCTCAGAAGCTGATGCTTTTGGCCTTGCTAGATTCAGCTGCCCAGCGGCATACAGCACCTGTAAGGTGTCACATAGCTTCATCAGCAAGCCTCATGAATCCACTGCCAAACACAACAGCAGCATGCAGAAGTTCACTCCAACAGAAGGGCTGGACTCCAGCCTTGCATGTCCTGGAGGATCTGGGGGCCAGATGGCATTGAGCCCCTTCAACAGAGAGGCTCATTTTAGCAGTGCTAGCAGCTTATTGGATGATGTTGGCGTTTTAGAATACTCTAGAGGGGAAACTACCACGCGATCAACCCATGGTGGGACCCCAGAGCTGGGATTGCCAGAGAGCCTTGCAGCAGCTCTGTTTGCTGCAACAATTCACCACGCAGCCTTGGATGGCATCAGCAGACAGCCCTGGTCAGCAGGCGGAAGACGATCAATTGGCCAAATGCACGCCTGGCAGCAGCGGCAGCAGCAGCAGTGGCTGCAGCGACAGTGTCACTCCAGGTCCCACCAGGCTCCTGCAGGCTGTGAGCAGCAAAGCTCTCTTGATTTCTCTGGGACCGAGATTCCAGCAATTGATGTTCCAGATGATGTTGAGCCGACTTCAGAGGAGATTGATTTGGAGAGCAGCACAGTTGATATCCGTGGCAGCACAGAAGACCAGCCTGCTCCTTCAGAGGATCTCGAGGTCTCAGGCTGCAGCTGTGCCTCAGTCAAAGACCAGCAGCAAGGTGGCGACCCAGCCGGATATTGTCGTGTGGAGAAGTGGAAGCTGATGGCAGTCGTTAGGAGAGTGATTTCAAAGACGCTGCCTTTGTGGCTGACACTGCTGCTGCTGCTTGTGACTAGGGTGCAGCAGCTGAGGATTCAAGACATACTGCAGAGGTAGGTGCAGTTGACCCCGAGATCCTTGAAGGGTTTGGCTCAAGTATTTGGCTGCAAAGCCTGCCTCAAATTGATTATTACAGTCTGATATGATAGGCTGTGGATATCTGCAGATTCACAGGGCTCTACTGTCAAATTCAACAATATTTACCAACCTTCATGCATCAACACTGCCAACTAACTGCTGCAGCACTTCCCCCTCCTTGAAGTTGCACCTGGGCAGTCTTGGCACCTTTCATCTCAGCGCTGCACTGGTACTGCAGCTGCAGCAGTTGCTGTCAGTCCCAGAGCTGGACTGGAAGTACGAGGTCCTGTATGTGCCCTGCTTCTTGCCCTTTGTGGTGGCTTGCCTGGTCACACTGGCAGTTCACAGGCAGCAGCTGAAGAGGCATGGAGTGCGCTGGACTGTACCATTCTACCTGGCATGGAAAAAGCTCACATGTGGGTGAAGTAGATCGACTCAACATACTGTTCAGAACATCTTGTGACAAACAACCAGCGTGCACCAGATTCTAGTCCCAGATGGACTTGTGAGCTCAGTGCTAGATTCGGTTGCAGTAGCCTCCTGAGGAAAATGTCACAGCCGGTCCATGGCCTGATTAGTAGTGCACAGTCAGTTTGTTGTATTGCTCTTGGATATTCACACACAAATGGGAGACTACAGTAGCCATGAAAGTCTGCATATACCAGCAACGTTCTGGGTTGCCGATGATTGGCAAGGTAGTGCTACATGCAAGGCTTGTATGCTTGATGAATGAGCTGCTGATTGTGTGGCACACAGCAGGCTGTGCAAGGCTCGCTGCCAACCCACTTTCTGCTTGGCAGGTACAATCAGCTCAATGATCGGCGCCATGGTCCTCTCTCAACTGCTCAGCTCAGGCAGTGTGGATTCCCCAGCCTACATCATCGGCTACTACCTGTCTCACTGGCTGGGCAGGGGCTACCTGGGGATCGCGGGGTTGCTAGGCGCACTGGCGACCTTCATCAGTGGAAGCACCATGACAGCGAATATCACGTTTGGGGCTATACAACAGGCGAGTAAGCCAGGACAGAGCCTGGGCCTCTGGTGTGGATCATGCTGCTGCCCAGTCCGGTGGGCCACAGCGACTGTTGCTGCTGCCGCTGCCGCCGTGGCAGGCACTGTGATCATCATCAGCTGGTACCTCATGGCACAGCTGACTGAGTGAAATGTTGTGAGCAGCGGTCTAGTACCCGGCGGGTTCCCATCATTACTCGGAGTACCTGCAATGATCAACTAGACTTCATCAAGTGCAAACCCTCTATATGCCCAAGAACCAGCCTGAATCGGCCTGAGCACCTTCACAGAAGAAATTAACAAAGTTTTGTTCAGCAGATAGCACTCACTGAGCATTCACTGAGTTGGCTTAACAAGCCTACATGGTAGCCATGTCCAGGATGTCCATCCAGGATTAGTGGCAGACTTTGCTGCAATAGAAAGAAATTCACTAATTGTGACAGCAGTAGCGGCACTCAGCATGGTGCACATGTACAAGCACACTCAGCACAGGCTGTGCGTAGCACCACTGGTTATATCTGCGGTAGATACCAGATGATGCTGCAATTGATGCAATGCAGGTTGCCGCTGTCAACATGGGAGTACCTGTGAGCACAGTGCTGGCAGTCCATGTCCTAGGGTCTTGTGCCGGCAAGATGGTGTGTATAAACAACATACTGGTGAGTGGTGGCATCTACCAGTGAAGCAGCAAGTGTTCTGTATGTATCACAGCAGGCCGGGCACTATTTGCCAAGGATGCTGAGCATGATTGCTGCTTATATGTGATATCATAGCATTAGAGTATATGATATATGATAAATAATACGATATAATATATAATATATGATAACATCATTAACAGCAATATTGGCAGTGCAGCTAGCTGATAAGCAGGCCAGATTATTATCAGTGTTGATGATCATCATGTGCAGAGGAGACAGCCTGTGCTCAGCCATATCCTGGCGTGGACTTGGAGTCTGTCTCTAGAGCAGACTCTCAAATAAGATTCGTGCCAGCATCAGTGGGTAGACGGCTTCCTACTTGTGTGGGGCAAGTCACCACTGCCAATATAATGCATGGTATGTACACTACTGTAATGTAAGCCCAAGCCAAACATGCTATGGTCTGCTTGCAGTCGGTAAAAGCCATGATGGATGTGCAAGACATGGATGATGGTAAGCTGATGCGGAGAGTGATACCAGTACTGACTACATTCATAGTGCTGGCTGAGGCAGCTGGTCTGGTGCTGGGATTGTCAGGCGTGTGGTAGGACAGGGCTGGAAGTCGCTGATGTAGTTTGGAGCAAGGCAATGCTGTTGCTGAGAGTTTCCTGTGTGGTGGGTCGGTAGATGAGGAGACTGTCATTTACTATACTCATTGGCAGTATCATTATGCGGGAATTCACCAACTCAGAGGCAGCGTTAACGTTGGCAATGCGCATGTCGCTGCCGGGTGTAACACCGGACAAACTTGCCATACTTGCGCTCCAGAATCTTTCTTTCACGTTGTGAAAAGGCTGTACATCAGTGTACCTGTAGGCTGGCAGCAGCGTGATTGAGGCTGCAGCAGTTTCAGGCAGGGCGCCGTGCACGTGCTGCAGCGGCGACTGCACAACTCGTACAGCACATGTACAGGAAGTTGTTCATTGCACTAATCGTCAGACGCCTCATCACACATGCATGCTGCTGCAGATTTGCTACTCGTCGAAGAGCAGCAGTGTGCTATGCTAACGCTAGTGCAGCAGCAGTGCCGAATCGGCATAGCCGATGGCGACGGTATCGCGATCGATGGCGCTTGGCAGATAAGGTGCCATCAGCATGGGATAAAACTGCCCTTTGATACATCAACCTACCATTGATTATCAGTAAAGGGTTTTACAGAATGTTGTTACAATTGTCTGCAAACAGAATCTCTGCGGCACATACTGTGACGGACATTCACCCAATATTTTGCAACGTTGCAGTATCCCACCTATGTGGGATCCCGCACCCAAAGGTTAAGTCAACAGTCACTGGATATGCAGCTGCAGCCCAAGCATGATGGCTATAGATAGCATAGATAACACGCAGTATCTGATTCAAGACACCAAGCGTAGATCATTCATTCATTCACACACAGTGTCTCTAGCAAGATTCACTTGCAAGTAGCTGTGCCATAGCAGTGCCAACCAGTACTCGTGCTCTGAATTGCACTGCAGCATTCAATGGCATGCAAACACCATAAAAACAGATGATGGTAGCTGCTGTGGGTTCTACTGTTCACCAGCGATCTGTGATAGCTTGTAGCTTGAGGTTTCATTGGTTTTGGGAGGGCTTGGGGGGCAATGTTGCAGTGACATGTCTAGATAGAATGATACCTCTTACACTGCCATGTGTAACCAACGCACTGCTGAGCACTTTGAGCTTGCCCTATCTGTATACAATACTTATTATTCTAATATCCAGCACATTGCATCAGTACACTCAAGCAATCCTTTACGCCGATGATGATCATGTTGCCAGGATTGCATCACCTGCCCCGTTGCCACCCACCGCATAGAAATCATCGACTCCTGCTTCATATTCATCCAGGTCCAGCACCATACGCTGACCTCCCGCCTGCAGCTGAAGGCTTGGCCGCTGCTGCTGCTGCTGCCGCTGCCCGCTGCCAACCACAACATATCCAGCACCATCTGCAGCAGCAACAGCAGCAACAACAGTGCCAGCAGCACTGTTGTTGCTGCAAGAAACCCATTGCATCTGGCTGTACCCCATGTTTTGCTGCTCTGATGGCTGACTACCTGCGTACTGACCGTGCTGCTCCTGCTGGCTGAGCTTCCCAGCGCGAGTAGCAGTGCTCATGTTGATGTGGTCATTTTCATTACCAACCCAGTCCCTGCAGCAGAAGCCATACTCATACAGACTCAAAATAAATGCCGTGCTGGGCATATATACCTCAATATGGTGTTCCTGGTGTGATGCCAAACCCCAGGCCCTAGGCTAGCTGGTTTGAGTGTTGCTGCCAGCAGTGCGACTCAGAGAGAGATCAACAGACAGGCCACTGCACAGCTGATCGGTCAAGCCTTGCACCCGTTGTCGACTGACTGACCCATGGGAGTATTTGATCAGGGCATCATAACTGGCATCCAGCAGTTGCCGCAAGCCCGTGACATAAAACTGCCCAACAACTGCCAATAGCACTCTTGCCAGTGTTGCAGCCGGTTGGTACTACTTGTGTATGATACACATGTTGCATCGAGTTGGAGTCCACAGCATACATTGTGCAACAAATGAATACTACTCGTTTATAGGACATGTGCATTGGGCACTCAAGGGCATTTGTAGAGAGTGTATCTTGGGCAGGGGAGAGGTTCACAGAACCAATCTCTTTCCAAAGATGCACTCTCTTAAAACACCCTTGAGTGCCCAATGCACATGCTACACATTCCTCAACCAGTCTGTGGCTGGGCTGCCACCAATGGCCATGTGCATCATCAAGCCTCTCTGCAGCCTCTCACCTGGCATCACCAGCACTATGCTGCATCACATCATACTGCTGCTGCTGCTGCTGCTGCCAGCCGGATGCTGGCGTAGCTGCTGCTGCTGCTGCTGCTGCCATCATGACGGCGTGTGCGTCGGGACCTGCCAGCCTCAGCCACTGCTGATTGTGAGACTCAAATTTCAGACCACGGATGACACCTGCATGTCATGATGGCGCCGATCATAATTATCATGTAAATCATTATGATGATCATGATCGTATCATGATCAGTATGATGCTGATCAACAAAGTGCCCGAAGCGGGCAGTGTGTTGATGCAGTACAGAAGGATATTGTACTACACTGAAACCTACATTGTGTACAAACAGAAGGAAGGGTCTTTATACCACTATCAGCTCAAATTCAGAATCAATCTAGGCGCTCTACTGATTGAGCTCCAGCCCAACCTGCTGAGGCATCTTGAGAGTCCATGATGATGTCCAGGCAGCCACCAGCCACTCGCCTCACACCAGCACAATCATCCTGCAGCAGGTCCACCAGGTAGGGCACCACCTGGGCCTGGCTGAGCAGTACTTGGGCAGTGGCTGGCTGCAGCAGGAAGCGGCTGAACGCCCAACAGCCCTGCAGCATCAGTGACAGAACAGCAGCTGCCTGGTGAATATAGATTTGCTCACGTTTTTCCAAAAAATCATAGTTTGTATTCTGCTGGATAGATAAGGTGAGCTTGATGTATGTTGTGTTTTGTTGCTAACTGTCATGGAAAGCTTTGTAGCAATTTCTCCAACCTTAGTCCACGTGCACAGATCCTTACACCCCTCAACACTGACATGAATAAGTAGTTAATCACTGAGGATTGACTTCAGAGGTCACAAGAAGGTGAATAAAATAACAAAAAACACCGCTGACAGCATGAACCATTGGCCAGATGAAAGTAGTATAATCTGTTACAGATAATAGAATATTATTACAAATGATGATTGATTATTATAAATCACTTGCTGACCTGCAGGACAAACTCATCATCTGCCCGCTTGAGTGCTATCAGGTCAACAACCTGCCCAATCTGCAGCAGCAGCAGCAGCATTGACACAATACACCGTCCGTGACCAACCTGTCTAGCATCCAGCACCATACAGGCATTCATATACTGCACTGGATCTGGCCAGCTGGACTTAAAATCATGATTCACTGCACACCCTCCTGGCACCCCCACACTGTGCAGGACACCAAACCATCAAGCTCCTAGTGTTAACTCTATCCTCAGTTGTGCCAAATATGACACAAACTTTGTGACAATTTCATCGTTGATCTGCTGCAAATTGAAAACACACGTGAAGATGCATCCATGGAATGACTGCTGTGGGATCACTTGACAAGCGAAATCATTGAGATCAAATGCTTCGCTCTGCTGCACTGCATATCTGCAATAGAGTTGCTGCATTTGGCAACAGCCTGCACTGCAGCAGCCATCAGCAGCTGCTGCATCTTGCTCCCTCATGATATGAATGGGCTGAATGCAGCAGCAGCTGCTGACTGCCGCAGTGTAGGATGTTGCCAAACTGCAACTACATTCATGTCTGCAGCAACTGCCTACAGCTGTGGCCGTTGCCATGCCAAATGCTGCCCTGCATTACATGTAACTATGATTGTATGTCCCCATGAGCCATTAAATGGCTCCCCATTGGCAGAAATCTTCACGTTAGATTGTAGTGGTGATAGTTATAGTAAATTATCATAATTATAACAGGCATTGTCCGCTGCTAATCACTCACCAAGTGACTCTCTACAATGGCCACATCAAATTCTGGCCGGCCGGCAAGGGCACCCAGAAGGATTACAGCCTCCAACAACGCATCATCTTCAAGTGCACCTGCAGCACGCCCAGCAGCATCACACTTGTGTCCACCAGGCCAGGATCATGTTTAATGTCCCTGCAGAAGCTTCAGATACTCCACCGGCAGCTAAATAAAATTTTGGCGCAGGAATCTGTTTTAGTCGTGTTGGAAATATTCTACTAAGGCAACTGGCAGCTGCCAGCCTCTGGGAAGCAGTCAGCGACAATTGTGCAGTGAATGCCTTGCAGGTTATGTAATGCAGTATGATGTACTGGAGCTCCTGAAATATACCAATAAACACCACAGACAAGCAGAGGACCTGTGCTGGTGAAGATGTTCAAGCACCATACACGTGTTGCCAGAAAGGTTCCAGCATATTCAGCTGAGGGTCTTTCCTTGTTAAAAAAGCTGAATTCAATTGTGGCTGCAAGGACTGTCACGGCACTGCCAAGGTGTTAAGTGAATAGGCGGTCTACTGGAAAGACAACCGGTTGACAATCTGGTAGTGTTTCAAACTCAGGTTGCCAGCTACGAATATATCAGGTTTAGTCCAATCAGAGCTTACCTGGAACAAAGCATGCCTGCAGCAGTCGCAAGATTTCCTCAGTGCCCAGCAGCTGACCAAGCTCACTGCTGCTGCTGTTGCTGCTGCTGCTGCCTTCTCCACTGCTGCTGCTGATTGGTATGGCATCACAGGCGGCAGCAAGTGTGCCCAGCACCTCAGCAAACAGCTCGGGTCCGGTATCAGGAGACTGTACATAGAAGCAACAGCAGCAGCAGCAGCAGCGGCGGCAGTGGCAGACGCCTTGTTCATGCTTCAATACTGCTCAGCTTGCATCATTGGGACCTGTGAGTACCACGCGTTCCAGAACAGCTGAGCTGTTCACAACAGCAAACACGTCCAATTCTCTCACTCGCTTACTCACTCACTCACTCATTCACCCACTTACTCAACCACTCAATCATTCTCTCACTCACTCTCTCATTCACTGGCTTACCCACACCACCTACACACTCACTCACTCACTCACTCACCCACTCACTCACGCACTCACTCACCTGCAGCAGGGCCATCAGGCCCCTGGCATGCACCAGTATCCGCTCTGCCAGCACTTCGCCCCCTGAGACCGAAAGATTGTGCAGCAGTTTCCAGGCCAATTCATCAGCTGCTGCCAGGCTCCGCTTCAATAAGCGCTCAAGCTTCTCACCATGCGCAAACCACTGTGATGTGAGGACAGGGAACATCATTGTTGTCTGCGACATTTTCTATGGACCATTTGTTATCATTTGAGTCAAGTATTGTTCACTTGCCACCATGCAGCCATAGCACTCGTGTCAGCGGCCCTGTGCCATTGATGGGGGAAAACAAACAGTGCGACTGATAGGGGAATACAAACAGTAAAGTACCTGTGGCAAGGTGTGGTAATGCTCTAAGCAGAAAGTCACTGCCAAGTTGGACCACCTGCTTTCGTAGCAGGGTTTCACTGCACCGGACTCCAATGTGTTAGATCTCTATATTCAATGGCAACCCCTAAAAGGGAACCCTTGGGGACCCCCAAATGACCGAAGCATCAAATCAGTGAACAAATGCTTTGACACACCTGTTAGCTAACTGGCTTTGAGCTAAGAGTGTGTGGATGATGCCATACATCATCTGTGATGTTGTATGCATGTGTATCAATTCATCTCGGTAAACAGACACAGACATCCACCACGCTGAAATCTCCGGCTCAGAACCCAAACAGATAACAAGTCCGGCATTTGTGACAGTATCTGCTGCTGGTCAGTACCTCATGGACGCCTCGTAAATTTTAGGGTTTGATAAAAGTGCAACCTTTAAGGGCACCCAGACAGGTTGTCTGGGAGGTTTGATTCCTAGGCTACGCACTCACCTCAGCTGTTCTTCTGTTATGCGCCAGATTCACTGCCAGCGCAATCAGCTCAGGAACGCTTCTCAGATCAGAACCGCTGCCTGCCCCCGCAGCTGACAGGGCACCAGCAAAGCCAGCAAACCCGCCATCATTGCTGGCAAGACCTGCATGTCCACACGGGTAGCTACAGGCTTACTGCAGCAGGCCAGGGGCATGGCTTAGTATCGCTGTTCATTCACGCTTCATGACTCATGTTGCTAAGCTATCTATGAGTGTTTAACCATCATCTGCAAGATTTATCAGCAGTATTCTCTTTTGAAGAATGCAGGAAACAGTACACACATAGACCGATGTTCACGCTCTTGATATTAAGGGCGTTCTGAATTTTTTGAAAAGACCTTTCCTCTCCTCAAATTTTTTTTTCAGAATTTGATTTATTTATATTATTAAGACCTTTCCTCTCACCTTGACTAGTCCCAACAGCCCCCATTGCCCTCATGATGCTCTCATACAGCCTCTGCAGCGCCCCGGGACAAAACACAAACAGGCCCCGAGCCGCATCATCCATCGACAGCTGATACAGCAGTCCAGCTGCCAGCGGGGCGCTGTGCGGATGATCCAGCAGCTGTACTGCCAGCGGTACCAGGCCCCCCTGTGTCATCTGCTGCCGGAGGCCAGCATCAAATGACAGGTTGTGCAGCAGTCGAAGCACTGTGGTCTGCAGGGCGTCACCGCAGCCGGGGTGAACCAGGGAGAGCAGTTGGGGGATGACGTTTGATGTGCTCGCGAGACGATCCTTGAACTCCTGCAGGAACAGTCATTTATGTTTACATAGTACAGTGATATATACGTTGTATATGTATTTTCTATCATACTGGCGAGGCGGTCCTTGAACTCCTGCAGGAACAGTGATTCATATTTATATAGTACAATAAGACATATCTTATATAACTTTTTCTATCATATCAGCGAGGCGGTCCTTGAACTCCTACAGGAATAGTGATTTATAACTATATAGTACAATAATACATATCTTATATACTTATTTCTATCATGTTGGCGAGGCAGTCCAAAAACTCCTGCAGGAACAGTGTGGCCGCCAGAGATAAGGCCCTGATGATATAAATACAACATATAACAATGTAGAGGTGATGATGTGAACATTGTCTTTGAGAATGTACATGTGTATATGAAACAGATGATACGAATGAAAGAAGATTCACTATGTAAGTGATCAGATATCGTAGTATTATGGCATGAGCCAGGAATTGCTGCGGTAGTGCAGCAGTTTGTTCATTGTCAGCCATGCGTACCTGGTAGATGCACAGGCGTCTCAGAAAGCCTGTTGTCAGCAGCAGCAGCTCAACATGCGGCCGAGATAGCATGGCGACCAGCAGGCCAAACAAGTCCTGCAGCAAGTAATCAGCATACCTTGTGATCAGGCGTCATGGTTTCCCTGTCACAGGGCCCCTGTAGCTGGGTCAGTCTGAAAGGCAGTGCTTGCAGTGATAGGTGAAGTGAAAGTGAGAGATATCGTGCGACATCTGCAAAACTGCCACATAAACATTCAAGATCTTACGTACGGTCTGCTGCAGCAATGACATATACACACATAAATGCTCAATACGTAAGCTTATGCTGCCCACAGCTGCTGCTTAGCAGCTCTGATGTGCGACATTCAGCTGTGTGCATCCCCACCCCTGTGCTTTGCTTTGCTTTGCTCTGCTTTGCTTTGCTTTGCTCTGCTTTGCTTTGCTTTGCTTTGCTTCTGTTGCAAGGGGGCCCATGTGATTCATGTACATCACATTCTCATGAAATTGTTACAGGGAACACAGGCAATACATAGGCCTGCGGCAATATCCCAACTGGCTACACTCGGTGTGCAACACTCATAGCACTCCTGCACCTGTTGCAGGGTGAGGGTTTGGGCTTAGCAAATTGCTCACATTCTTCGAACACTAGACGCTTTTCAGCATCAGGGCATATCGATCATGGAGGTGTCGCCATGACTGGCTATTTCTAATCTTAGGATGCCTCAAAAATGCTTTGAAAACAGACAACAGGCAGTGCCAGGGGTAACCTGCTGATTGCATCTCCAATGTGTAGCACTGCAGCACTGGTAACAACATATGCACATCAGATGGCAAAGTATCCATATACAGACGGTGCAGTAAACCCATAGCATTAGTGCGCATCACTTTGGTTCGTCCTGCATGTGCAGATGCAATGTTTGTTTGAGGGCAAAGCACATGTGTTACTCAATGATCCAGCAACCAGTGGCCATGGCTTCTTGTCAACTGTTGATTTAGAGCAAATAATGTCAGATGTATCAAATGAAATATCAGATGTATTGAATGAAATATCAGAGAAACCACACGCACTGCTCACCTTTTTCCTCATTTTGTTCTGCACTGTGGTATCTTCAGCCAGGTGCAGCAGTGTGGCTGTGGCGATGTAGAGAAATTTATCCTGCCGGACAACGAGCGAGCCCAGGCGCCGCTCCCTACACATGCCAGAGCATCCGAAAAGTATTCACCCTTATAACAATCCCTCAATGTTGTATGAAAGTATGATATCGGACAGGTTGCTGATTGATAATCAAGATACTGATAAAGCATGGTGTATTGCACATATATGCACGATACCTCATCAAAAAAAAGGATACCTCATCAAATTGTTACCAGGAACACAGTTAATACATAGGCCTGCGACGATGTCTGGAAAAGTGTCGCTGCAGGTCTTCAACATTCATCAATTGGATGTTGGCACAGGACTAGTCAGTTTCCTTTCAAGCGTGCTGCCAGCATAGAAAGCAACAGTCTGTTTCGATCGTGGTATAACAGCTAATGTGCTGCACATCGCTGTGAACCCAGTGTGACTTGCTCAGAGCAGCTGTTGGCTCTCTTTTCTAAACCCATTGAAGGTGGTATGCAGCAGCACACTTGCTGCACCAACTGGCTCAAGGGTCTGAGTCGGAACTTTCAGTCCTTTGTCTTACCTCTACTACTGCGTACACTGCCTTTTTGGTTAACAAAGCTGCAACTGCAACTGCTGCTGCTGCTGTTGCTGTTGCTGCTGCTGCTGCTGCACTGTGGTCAGGCACATACTAGCCATTATTTAGAACACAGAGCCAACCTTGGTTTGATCATCCTGCTGCTGCTATCATCACTCTTGCCGCCGCTGTTGCTACTGCTGCAACGCTGCAAAGTACGCAGCTGTGCAGCAGCCAATGTAACGGCTACTCCACCTCCTCACCCACCCACCCACCTACCCACACAATTTCACACACACTCACCTCTCTGTTATGGCTGGCCCCTGTCCCGCTTTTGCTGCTGCTGCCCGTGCGGCCACTGCTGCTGGGGCACCCCCAGGGCCTTCTTGAGCCTCAAGGGCGGCCGACCGCTGCAGAAGTTCAAGATGCAGCAGATCCATCAGCACAGTGCCCACCTGCAGCAGCAGCAGCAGCAGCAGCAGCAGCAGCAGGGTTGCACAGCATGAGGGTTCAGTGTTGGGTGGTCATGGCAACCTCTCTCGCCGCCTTCAAGTCTTGCAAGTCTTGTAACATGTTATTTCAAACCTGAAATAACATGCCACAAGACTTGCTGCTGAAGCTTAGTATGACTACCTCTTGGAAAACAGCTGATATAGCTGAAAATGCTCCAACATTCTACTGTCATGATGCTCCTGCCAGTTCAATACAATAATACAATACATCCTGAGGGGGTTACACCCTCCCCGGTCCTAGACCTGCGAGCCATCATTTAAGTCGCTCATGGGGCTTTGTAATTGTACCCAGTCTTGAATCAGGACGATGTCGGCAGCCGAAGCTACCCCCAAAGTTCCGTCAATTCCGGCAACTTGGGCAGGGTTCGAACCCACGACCTCAACATGTGAAGCGGGTGCTCTAACCACTACGCCAAGCCAGGGCGGGTTTAACGTCATCCCGGGAGTTCGCTCTCTCCAGCATGAGCAAGTGATGAGTGAATGAATGAATGAATGATCTACGCTTGGCATCTTTGAGTAGACACAAGTGACGAGATCTTATGTCGTTTACTCTGCTGTGCTGCATACCCTCTGGCCCTCTGTAGGTCACAGTTGCAGGGTCAACCTTGAGGTCTTAGTGCATACTAGGTTACACAAACACACACGCTCACAGGCACACAGCAACATGAAACCGCAGAAGGGAACAGTACTGCTGCTTTTAAGTTGCTGCTGCTGCATGCTGGCCCTGCAACACACCCACCTCCATGGCTGATCTGCTGCTATGCTACGTTGCAAGGCTAAAAACAAAAAGCCAGTACTTTTACAACAGATCAGGGTGGCAGCAGGAGAGACAGGTGTAACGATAGACGAGAAGAAAGAAGAAGAAAATGAGTTATTGTCATGATGAAAAACATCAGAAAAATAAATGAGTAAGAGGAATAACGGAACAAGACAAGAGAAAGCACTACTGTTCTCTGGTGGTGTCTGCATCAACCAGCCCCACCTGGTTCTCAGTCAGCAGCTTATGCAGTTGCTTCAGGCAGCTGCAAGCAAAGAAGCAGCCTGCTACTGCTGTGGCAAGCTCCAAGCTTTTCATTCCATCCTCCCTCAGCAGCCGCGCCAGCGTTGACAGCAGGTTTTCTCGTTGCAACAGAACCTGCAGGAAACACCGCAGAGTCCAGCCAGCTGGGGCGATTTCAGCTGCCTTACCACTGATCAACTGCGGACTTGCCCAGCCATTTTGCATTTTTACCTTCATGTATGCATACAACTACGTAGTTGAGGTTTACCTAATTGAACACTGAAGGTGCCATCCGACATATGCTTGACTGCAGACCCTGGGCACTGCACAGGCAACCAGGAGACTCCTGATTGACCTTTGGCCAGGCAGCAAGACTGACCATGCAACCCTGTCATACGCTCTCAGAGCAGGCTGCTAGTGATAGCTGCAGCAGATGGCCTGCCCGTGCTCATGCAGCAAATAGAAGATCACAAGCCTTGCAAGGTAGCTGCGCTGAATGTAGTGTGTCTGTGCAGATGTATGACGACAACCCTCAGTTCTGTGCAATTCAACTGACCTTCTACTTTCAGGCCGATGGCAATATTGCTGTGACTGCAAAGCATTGATTATCATCATTGATTGTGTGGATGTTGCCAGAGGTCCCTCACCTGAAAATTTGCAGTGTTTCTGAACAGTTGGCACAGCATGCCTGCTGCAGAGGCCCGCTTAGCCAGGTCCTCATCATACAGGTCTTCTATGTAGGCCTCCAACTCATCAAGGAAAGCCGGCCGCACTTGCGCAGTGCTGGATTGTAGTCCCTGCAGCAGCAGTCAAGCGACAAGCAGCCAAACCTACAGCTGAGGTTTCCAAAACCAGAGTCTGCACATGGCTCAGAAGCTTGTTGATGCTTGTTTGATTGCCGTGCAGTTACAAATTGTCTCCATGAAATCGTGTGTTGATCATCCATATATTCATCCATATATAAGGCCATGATGCTGAAATCCCCCTGCACCAGGCAGGCCAGAAAGAAAGGGCAAAAACACCAAAGGACAACAGCATGACACCACCAGGCAGGCAAATACAGCACACAAACAGATGAAGGCAACAGCATGTCTGTACTAGGGTTCAAGGTTAAGGGTGCACCTTACCCCCCACCTCAAATATCTCAGATGCCTGTACCACCACCCTTTGCTGCAGCTGCTCCTGCTGCTGTAGCACCTGCTGACCATAATCAGGATCTGACTGCCCGATTATCAACCTCTGCTGCTGCTGCTGTTGGTGCTGCTGCTGCTGCCTGCCAAGACGTGTGGGGCTGCTGCTACTGCTGCTGTTGGCGCCCTGCTGACTTGCCCTGTGAGCAGAGGTGGGCCTGCTAGATGCTGACTTAGGTCTTGAAGCACCAGCAGCAGCAGCAGCAGCAGCAGCAGCAGCACCAGTTGCTGGTGCTGGCCTAGGTGATAAATCTGACCTGACTGATGTTGCAGAACAGGGTCTAACTGGTGATACCAGAGTGTCAGCACCGCTGCTGCTGCTGTTGCTGCTGCCATGGGTGACTGCTGGCACCTGCTGCTGCTGTCGCTGCTGAAGCTGCTGTAGCAGTCCCTGAACTAAGCCAACCTGCCAGGAATTGAGCGACACATTTCCACACATTGATGTAGGTCACAATATTCGAACATTCTGTAGTTAGCCATGGTTGTACGTGGAGGTGCAACTGCTATCATGGATACCTGGATCAAAAAGGTTCACTTCATAAAGGCCAAGCCAGCTGCGTGCATGTGCCCATTATTACTGCTTGCTGAAGGCTCCATGGCCTATCTGAGGTTTCGTACTGCTGCAGCAGCAGTAGCAGTGCCGGCTAGCTGCTGGGATGCTGGTCAGGGGTAGATCAGGCCAGCTGCTGCAGGTTGCAGGGGGCTGTGGTCAAAAGCGAGGGAAAGTCCACATTTAAATCACCACAGATAATGTACAATGTAGAAGGGGACAAGGTGATTGAAACACAAGAGTAAAAATAGCAGTGTATCAGACCTTGGAGGGGTGTATAAGCTTGCACTTGTCTACTACTTCTACCGCCAGAGCCTGGAGATCTGTGCGTTCATTCAAGCTCTTCACGGTGATCCTGCAGGAATGATGCATGCCATTGTCACATTGTGGACAAGAGTATCAACTCTGGCTGATATTTTATACTATATATAGTATTGAAGATATTTAGTATTATAGATATTTAGTATTATAGATCACATTAGGCAGTGCTGTGATTGCATTCCATGTGCACTGGTCTGCAATGTGACACATATGTTCTCAAAAAATATGTGTAGCCCAGCTTCTGTGGTCTGCAGCAAGCTGGGCTGTCGTTTGTGGCGATTGCCGGCTAGCAGGTGCACAGGATTGCAGATATGGGCATTGTAGTGGACCTAATCGAGCCACTACATTGCAGGGGCCATACCGAGCTGAGGACCCAAGTTTTTATGCTGATATGAGCAAGCATATAAGACCAAGTCAGGTCCCATACTCACTTTTTTGTGGCCTGACTGCTGCTAGTAACCTCTTGGGTGCCATCTGCTTGCTGCTGGATTTCTTGCACCTGCTATAAAGGTCATAGGTTGGACGAAGCTGGAAGAAATCCATGTTTTGTGCATGTTTGTGCTATTTCGGCAAGCAATTAGGCTGTTCAGGAGCAGGATGGTGGCCGAGTGATGCAATATGCTTTACTTCGCTGATGCACTTCCATATGTACCTCGTAGTGCACGACCAATGCCAGCTCTTCGCCATGCAGCTCGATAGCTCCAGGGCGTATCTGCAGCAGTAGTTCAAAAAGTCGTCATGAGACCAATATGGAGGTTCAAAGGGCCACGTCACCGTCAATTAGCATTATAATAGGTTTAAAATGCTGCAAGACACAACCAGAGTACATTGACTTGCCTTTTTCTTCACTTCGGACATGCTGCTCTCCAAAGCAGCTAAACAGTGTGCAGCAGTCACTCAGCCACTACTGCGTTGCCATTACATATCACTGGTGATTTTGTGATCTTCTGTTTATGTAGGATTTTGCTGCAAACGAGTGGCAAACGTGCGATGCATGATTGACTTGAGCATACAGCAAGTCTTCTTACGTTCAGCAGTGCATTGATAATACTCTTGATAACTTAAGTATGAGTTATGCGTGGCTAAAGGACACCTACAGCAACGGCCTTCCTCATCACTGGCAGGATCGATGTCTGTACAGCTGAAGACAACATGCAAGACATCCCCAACGATGCCTGTGTTTTCAATCTCTGCATTAAAATTTCTGCAAAGAGGGTCTACGTCCCACAGCAACTGGTACGTTGCAACGATCTCGCTGAAACACCTATATGGGTGACCTCCATCCACGTTCAGCTCTCACGAGCTGCTGCTCTGCAGCCACTCCATCAAGATGCGCTACGGCATCAAGTGCCAATCATTCATGCGTGCATAACCAGTGCTCTAGGTTCTGCTGTTGATTGCAGCGTACGTCAAGGCCAGCAGCAGCCCAGGTATCTACATTTACGGACTCCTTCAACGAAAACTTGGTCTGCAGGAGCTCTTTCACTTCACTTTTAGACGATGTAATCAGCAAAACACTGCTTCGCAGCAGCAGCCACACCTCCAGACTGATGACATGCCACTCAGCAACAACAAGTTTGCTGGGTTCTGACTAGTCTTCCCACAGTTACAGCCTTCTGCTTCTGTGCTAGTAGTCAAGGTCACCACACCCTCGCCGTTGGTCCTTCCCTCAATCTCTTTGATATCACACACAAGCACATCTCTGATCAGACGTCCAATGAAAGCGTAAAAACAGTTGGCACCCGATGCGGGGCTCGAACCCGCGACCACGGGATTAAAAGTCCCGCGCTCTACCAGCTGAGCTAACCGGGCAGGCGCTCATCCTGCTGTTCAGCGAAGAACTCACGTGCCGATGCTGACGAGGCAGCAAGCACAGTATATGGCGGACAAACGTGCAGAATCACAAAGTTTCAGAAATTTTGCCAGCTGTTGCCTGCGCAGCAAGTAGACACCATCAAATGCACTGCATTCCAAAAATCTACTGGGACTACACCTTTCAAGCATGCATCTGACCTTGGGTGTGATTTATTGAACCCACTAGCTGGTCATCAAGAGACTGCCCCCTTGTAACAGACACAACATAAAACAAAACAAAGAACTCAAAAACTCCACCCACTCACTAAACCAGCAGTCTTGTCGGAATTCACATCACCTTTGTACACAACAGTTGCATCATCAATATTGCAGTACATCCCCAGTACCACTCCTTTTCGCAGAATAATGGCACTGTCTGCAGTAGCGGCATCCACAGGGCATCCTCAAGTTGTGGTTAGTTCATAAGAACACCCTTCGGAGGGATACATCATGCCACCAGTGCAATTCCTCGCTCTTCCAGGGCTTGATTGTGCAGGCAAAGGATTCAACAACATTGTTGGCATAGCTGTTGGCTTGCAACTTGGACCAGGGCCTGATTCTGTGAAGCATTTACTGGATCCCAAGGGCTTTGCGGCTAGAAGGGTTACTTCCTCCCTACAGGGTGCCGTTCACTTCCTCCCTACAGGGTGCCGTGCACTTCCTCCCTACAGGGTGCCGTGCACTTCCTCCCTACAGGGTGCCGTTCATAGTGTGGCACAGGCACTGGTTCACAGTTATTGGCAGGCTGCCATCATAGCTTGACTTTGCCACGTCACCATAGCTGCGCAAGGATACGCCCTGAGTGGGTATGCCGCCTTTCTTGGGGCGGATGTCCTGGTCAAAGATGGCCTGAGCAGCAACAGCAAGAGCAGCAGCAGCAGCAGCAGCAGCACATAATGAGACTCAAAGTGAGCTTAGACCCTTTGCCAGTGGCCTGTCATGCCCGCCCTAAACTGGCCCTACCTCAATGGTCACACTGGCAGATACAACAACATTCCAACCGTTGGGACATGTGGCACATACGTTGAAAAATGGGTGCTTGACCTTTTGTGAGCTATCGCTAAACCCTTGAACCACAAAAGCACATCGACGTAAAAACTCCCTGAGTCATTATTAAAGCAACAGGCGTAAAAGACACACCAGCAGTACTGCTAGTTATTAAAGGTGTTTCAGGGGCCCAGAGAAAGCCGCCGTGCAAAAATGCAGTATCAACGTCTTGATGTGACTCCCCAGCTAGAGCGGCACTGGCAGCATAAAGCCCTTCTCAGCTGCTAAGAAGGTCCAATAGAAATGGAAACCCTATACACAGCAGTCTTGTTCCAAGCCAGCAACTACTGTATTATTCCACGCAATTGTGTTGTGTTGTGTTGTTTTGAGCAGATAATCATGCACATCCGCCGTGTTTAAAAGTAGAACAGATTTGCTTTGAGGCGCATAGTATGGCTGCAAGCAAAGTACTGACTAATTTGATTGCTCTGAGTGCACTACATCATTTTGAAAGACTCACTGTGGGTACTGCCAGAGTTGCCACTGCATTGGGCACGTCCACAATACCTGAGATACGGCCCTCACAGGGGCAACAGGACAGCAGCAGGTATACCTGGACCAGCAGCAGCAGCAGTGGTGTTGGTGGCGGCAACAGCCATACATGAGCTGACAGCAAGTTCTATGGAATGTATGTGTTGCAAGTTGATGCAAAACTATGCTATTGTGCACATTTTCTCATAATCAGCCACGGCATGTGTACTACAGACTGTGCGACTACACGCGCTGGTCCTGCTGGTAAGTGTAGCTGACCGCTAGCAGCCCTGCAAGTGCCATTTGGCTACAAAGCAAATTTACTATTTTGTTGCTACCTGCTCATCAAGCCGATCAGCACCCACTATCTGTGTAAACAAGTGTAGAACAGTCTTGAATTGTCAAACAATATTTTACAGCAGTTTATCTGTTCAACAGTCCTGGATTTTCAATGCAATCACTGCAGGGCGCAGCAGTCACCCCAGTGAACAATCAGTGTGGGATGAGATTAGTGGTGAGGTGGAGCTCACCTGCTCAGGAGTGTAACCAAACTTTGCCAGGTAGTGTATGCAGTTGAGCACAGCCCTCTTGTAAGCCACTGTGGCATCAAGGTAGTGCTGCTTGCCAGATTCATCAACTGATATGCCCTCAAACACAAGCCACTCTGCAGCAGCAGCAGCAGCAGCAGCAGTGAGCAGTGAGCAGGGACTGCTCGCCTGAACCCTTTCATCTTGCGGATGGAGCAAGATGCCATCCAATAGTATACAGTAGGCGGAGGCCCTGTAAGGAGTTAAACCTGTGATTGCCGGGAGGCCTATGTTTGCCCCTGACAGGTGTAACGATTTACCAGATAAACAATGAGATGAAAAGAACTGCAGCCCAACTTTCTCACCGCTGCATCTTGGCTACAGTGCTTCAAATACAGTATATACATTATGTACTGCACACACATGAAGCTGAACCTCGCTGCTGTATCTGGGTACCAAGCGCCCCACTTCCTGTGATTGCCGGAAGACAATGTGATCCCCAAACAGGTGCAATGTAAGCAAATAAATACACAATGAGGTGGACAAAGAAATAAAGTCGTAAGACAATATATGGGGGCTGACGCCTGCCCAGTGCCGGAAGGTCAAGGAAGTTGGTTAGAGGTTCTTCGGAATTTCGAAGCTGACGACCGAAGCCCCGGTGAACGGCGGCAGCTGAACCTCACCGCTGTATCTGGGTTCCAGGGGCCCCACTTCAAAGATTGGGTGCACATGAAGTTTGGTTGGCCCCATGGGGGTGAGGTACTGCTCCATGCCACCTCGGATCAGCTCACACCTGCAGGTGCCAGCAGCAGCAGCAGTGGCAGCAGCAGTGGCAGCAGCAGTGGCAGCAGCAGTGGCAGCAGCAGCAGCAGTGGCGAAAGATTCAGCTGAATTCCCAGGCACATGATTGTGAATGCCGAGCAGAAGTCCTAGAATATAGCTTGATGAAGGAATGTGTGTGCTGCTGTAGTACTTTACAGTGTATAATAAGACATGTTAGAGATGTATTTGGCCGGTATGTTTCAACAAATATCGCAAAGCCTCAAGGACTGCCAGTGAAACACTCACCTGAAAATATTTGTATTGTGAGCTGAGAATTTCATATGTAAGTACCAAATGCACAATACATAAGCCTGAAGGATCAAGTCAAAATCCTGGTTATCCCAATTCAAGAAGTTCTCTTGGTAATAAACCAGTAATTCTAAAGCAAATAACAGTTGTGTAGATCTCAGAACCTAGAAAGTATTGTAAGCCTCACCTAAGTTCCAGAAAGCCGCTCATTTCAATTGCCCCACAGAATGAAACTTCGCCATCACCCTGGCTGAAATGCATATCACCCATACTCAGGTTGGCACCCTCAACAAACACAGGCAGGTAAACCCTGCTTGGCAGCAGCAGCAGCAATGGCGGCATCAGCATGATCGATCAAACCACAGATGCAGTACAATCGAAACATCGGCGGCAGGGCATGCAGTATTACTACTTATGCTTGCAATCTGCAGCTGCAACAAGTCACAGCAGGGCCAGGATTGTGACTCACATCCTTGAAGGGTCTTCAGATGGCTCCTAAGTTCATTTATAGAACAAACTCAAACACAGGAGGCCTTCCAAAGTTTGCAGGAGGGGTTGCATTGCTATAAATCTTGTCCAGTACTGGTATCAGACCATGATTGGTAATGACAGCAGCAGCAAGGGCTGCCTGATTGATACTTGTGCTGTGGTATACAAGAGTTGTATGAAAATATATCCCAATCAGTAGAAACTGAATTATGGTGTGATTAAGTTCGATCTGCAGCACATCCCAGTGATGTCATTGTTGTGATATCATCGTTGTGTGTACAACCCATCTTTGTGTATCACTATGTATGATAATGTTTGTTTTTAGCCTAATTGAACCAGATCTTGTGAAAGATGAGCATTCTGAAATAAACATAATCATAATCACACATGTGATGATCATAATCACGGTTATGATTTATGAAGATGCTGAGTGTGTCCTGAAGCCCACCTACAGCCCCTGCTGAGGTTCTTGATGTCGCAGTTCCCGCCATTTTCTCTGCCAGGGACTGTCCTGGCCGCCTCTGCTGCCACCTTGTCCCACTCGGGAGTTCCTGGCTTGATGCTGCCCAGGCAGGCTCCAGCAGGAGATGGCAGACACGCTGCAGCAGCAGATGCAGCAGCAGCAGCAGTGCTGGCGCTCAAGCAGTACTACATCGCAGCTCCTTGCAGTGGCTTCCAGTGGCGTGCAGGAAACAAAATCCTCTGCTGCTGTTGCTGCTGCTGACCCTGCTTCAGTCACTACTGCTCCCTCAGTATGTGGTAAAAGCATCATGCTTTTGAAACAAACACACTGCAAGAAAGAACCCTATAACACCGCGTTTCCCTTTCCCCTTTCTCCCGGACAGGAATCACCAGGAGCACCCTTCTCAGTGAAATTTGTGGTGAAGAACCAACTATTTTGACTAGTACTCACAATTTATCGTATTTATCTCCTCATCAAACTATACTATTACACATACCATCACAACTGATAATCACACCTTATTATATCTATACTCCGCCTATGCACCACACAACTTACCTAGTGGTCGCGTGTGCAGAACTCCTCCCAGTGTTGTTGATTCTGGCCCGGCTGCCACCAGGGCTGACTCCCTCTTGTTCCAGATGTCCAACAGCTCGTGTGAAGGAGCAGTGCCAATCAGGCCAGGGTGAATCAAACCAGCAAACCTTACACCTGTGTTCATTTGAATGTACACAAGCTCTGAGATTTTTCAACATACAATAACTAGTAATTGTAACATAAATATATATGATGCATACTACATATAAACACCGCTCATGGGCCACCCGGAATGCTGGTATTTTGTGTTAGTGTTATCAACACAAACTGGTAGGTTGAAGCTTTTTTCAAGTGTAAATGTGTGTTGTAATCATGATAGTATACTTTACTCTCATTCTCACCTGGAATATGTCTAGAGGATGCGTAAATGCCGTCAAAGTGCCAGATGGCCTTTGTAGCACATGGGAAGTGGTCAGTCAAAAATCCACCACTGCAAGACAATAAGGAAAAACAGAAAATAAGACAGAAACAGGGATCTACACACTACAACGTTGTATCATTAGCACAGCAAGGCAGAACTCGCCACATGTCAGCTTGAAGGATTAGAACCCAGTGGTAGTCTCCCCTATTCTCCCTATGTTGCCCCCTGTCAAATATTGCTCAGCAGCAAAGCTAAAGTGTTGTTGACCTTGACATCTTTACTTAAAGAGTCTTAAGACTCCTCCGGGAGCTGCAGCTAGCCACCCATTGTCACCTCGGTTGTGTGTTTTGGCTTACACCATTGGTGTTTTTTTTCACACCTCACTTAGACCAATGTTTTTTCACACCTCAGTCAGAGTTAATCATGCTCTCACCCGTTGTCCCTGTCAAAGGTTCCCGTGAAGCCCCACTCATCACCGGGCAGGGGCCCCAGGTTGCACAACTCAACCATCAACAAGTCACCTGCAGCAGCAGCAGCAGATGCAGCAGCAGCAGCAGCAGCAGCAGCAGCAGCAGCAGATGCAGCAGATGCATCAAAGCATGGTGGCATTGTGTGGGCTGAAGATCAAGGAAGTTGTCTACCTGGTGGCGCATAGCACACTAAGGGTAAAGAGCACATCAGACAAGCGTGCGGTTGAAGACGCCCAGCGACCAAATCTTCAAGGTTGTTGGTGCAGCCGTGTTGGCAATGGCTGTCACTTTATGTCCTGTTCTTCCAAGGGGCAGGCTGCGCTATATGTGTCACATTGACAGAAATGCTGCATTGAGATTGTCAACAAAGATGGCCCGGACGTCGTTGGCTGGTCAGCTAAGCACGGCAAGGACTGCTTGGCCCCTGTTCAAAGGACATATAGGTCAGTTATGGTCTAAGCCACAGGCATCACACCACATACATACCAGGCAGATCAGTTATACCACATATTGAGCTCAGCTTTTTTTATTATAGGGGCAAATTGAGGTTGAGCTGAGCTCACCTGGTTTGGCAGGCACCCCCTCTTTATCAACAACACGGATAGGACCAGACAGATAGTGCACCTGCAGCAGCAGCAGCAGCAGCGGTGATGCGGGCTCTGATGCCGCCAGCCAGGTTGTATGATATGTTACGCTGCAGTAGCACCAGCAGCTGAACGCTCAGCAGCGAATGAGGAGCAGTGTGTGTTGCTCAAAGGCTGAGCTGTTTGCGTGCTGCTGCTGCTGCCGATCCGGGAGTTTGCTCAGAGCCCATCACAGCCCAGCACTATTGCAATTCACAAAGTATTTATTTTCAAATGCTGTCAATGACAGCAGCAGCACCTGTGACAGGTCAACGTGCTTGATGTCATCTGCACAGTCATCATCTCTGATCTGACCGCCAGTCCAGTCAACAGTCTCAACCCGGAACAGATCACCCTCAGCCACCTCAGCAACCTGGCAGCAGCAGCAGCAGCAGCAGCAGCAGCAGTGGTCCTGGGGGTGGTGTTGGTGGTGATACTTTATATTGGAGCAGAGCAGCACTTGGCTGTGATCACATGAGGTATTATTATTCAAGTAGTGCTGTGCTGTGCTCTGGTTTGTGTTTTGAGCGCATACGCAGAGTCAGAACAGCTCTCCAAGTATTCACTCTGCCACCGTCATCCCACTTGAGCGGCCGTGCCGCGTAGGCTACAGGTTAGCACACGGTGTCAGCTGACACCTACTGCTGGTATGTCTGGGTGCCAGCGGTTGTGCAGAGGCTTCTCCTGCTCCCAGGGACGTTTGCTGATATCTACGGTGATTAGGGGAGTTGGCGTGCGGGGTGGCATGGCGAGTTGCGGACAGCGTGCGGTTTTTCAGGACCTGCGAGCAGGGCAGGAGCCATGCATCAGTAGTTGAAGTATATTTACTGTGCACAGAGCACAAAAGAACATGCACCATTGGGAACGGTGTAGATAAAAATGGTAATGTTACCGTTAATCGTCATTGCTGTAGGCTGATGTAGCAGAACTACGGGTGCAGGTACAGCTGGTTTGTGTCACGTGGCTTGTCATGTGCTGACGCATTTGGGCAATTTGTTTGATGTACTAACTTACTGCAAAAAATCAAGGGTTTCCGGCTGACTGTGGAATAGATTCCGGAGGGCAATGTTGTTTTGGGTCAAGCTTCACACAGCGATGCGCGCTGATCACTCCTGAACGACTCAGGCCCAGGCAAGCCTCACTTGATGCAGATGGCAGAAAGAAAGTTGCAAGTGTTCCGTACAACAGGGGCATGTGCTCAGTACGTTGAAGTGGATAACCCTTTGCCCCGTTCGTCCTGGCGTTCCCAATCACGTAATAACACTCGACAACCCTACCGCTGATACATTGTCTGGTGCATCTAACATAGCAGAAACAGCAGTATCTCCAGCAATGGGACACGCACGGACGGGCGCCACCGAGTATTTTTCTAGTAGTAGAAGGTATACCACCAAGTTGGAAGTCCAAGTAAAGGCTACGTGCATGAGCTGAGCTCTGGCTGATATGCTAACAAACAGCCGTGGCATTTCGCCATCGGTGCCCCACGCAACGCATGTCACTGCTGATGCTGCTTCTTTTGAGCCGCTAACCTGGAGACAGGCACCCTGCAATGCTCAAAGCACGGTGCTTACTCTTCAAGTTATCTCGAGTACAAGAAGTCTTGAAGCTGTGAACATCAGCAGGTTGATCTTAAAGGCATGCTGTGGACTACTGAAAAGTACCCAGAAGACGACAAGCAACTGTCTGCTTCAGCAGCAGCAAGTTGGCAACCTGCTGTTGCTGAAGGAGGCTGCTGCAACATTCAGAAAGACACCAGCAGCAGCGCCAGCTGCTGCCATAATGCCAGCAGACTCAAAGGATATGCAAGTAAAGACTGTGTCATTGTTACCTCATTACTGCTGCTGCTGCTGTTGCTGCTGCTGCTGTTTTACACTCTCGCTGAGAGCATGAGCAGTGAAAGATACTGTGATGCTGCCAACAGAATCTAGGGGAAATCCTCAGAGCCAAAGGTGCTTGTACCAGTGCCTAGTTGCTGCTCAGCTGCTGCTGCAATGTTGCTACTGCTGCTGCTGCTGCTCATGTGCTGCTGCTGCTGCTGCTGCTGCTGCTGCTGCCACTACACTCCTACCAGTGGCCCGAGCATTGAGACCTGCTGTGGTGCTGCCAGCAGCATCAATGGGTATCTCTTGACTGCCAGGTCCACTGCTGTATCAAACAGATCACACTTGATCACCTGAAGCAGCAGCAGCAGCAGCAGCAGCAGCAGCAGCAGCAGCAGCAGCAGCAGCAGCAGCAGCAGCAGCAGCAGCAGCAGCAGCAGCACACACATGCCATCAAGTGGAAAACACAAATACCAAGTTGACTTCTTACATCTGACTGCAAGACATCTATCCATCTACTAGTTTGCTGTAATAGAAAATCAGGACATTCTGTTTGGACTATGCACAAACGTTGGCAGCATCCTGTGGCTGTGGTGACACTAACTGAACTTTGCTGAGACAGTGTTGTTTCTCAATCCGATGAGTGATGAGTGAACGGCATGGACAGGCCAGCAGCACCTGATCATGGTGCCCACATGTTGCACAGCACACCGTTTCAAATGTTGCATAGCACACCGTTTCAAATGTTGCACAGCACACTAGTAAATGATTATGACTCAAGATGAATTTAAACATGTTCATAATCCTGGATGTAAACTCTTTGATGATATAGGGAACCGTCGGCATGGCCCAGAGGAGAAATATCCTGCTTTAATGGAACGGTTTCCAACTTAAAAACTGGTTTATTATTTGATTTCAAACAGGGGCACACCATAAAACAAGCAGGGCTCACACCTGGTCAAGTTCATAGAAGGGATTTTTGAGCACGTAGTCGCTGTACATCTCATATATCCTGAAGGCAGAAAGCAGCGGCGGCGGCAATGGCAGCAGCAGCGGCAGCAGCAGTAACAACGGCAGCAGCAGCAACAATGGCAGCGGCAGCAGCACTGATGATACAGCTGTGGTGCTGTGATGCAAGCTTCAGCCCATGAAAGAGTAAAACTTGCTGCAAAACCGATGAAAGATGCCCACCCTGTCAAGCTGTAGGGAGTCAGTATTGTCCGCGAGCATGATGCTATTCTCGCAATTAAATGCCGATATCAACTCATTTGTTGAAACCTTCCAGCACGACTGCGGTCAACACAGGTGGCCTTGGACCATTCACAGATCGTGCTGCAGATAAACAGCCAATGACACATTGGACAGCAAAATACGACATTAGGAAGGAAATGCACCACCTTATCCAGTAACATTATACTCAATGCTATACGCTCTGTTGTGCCATGAGATCTTGCATTTCATAGATTATAAAAATCAACCCGCCCACCTGCCCAGCAGTGCTGGCACTTGTGGACACTGAGGTTCCACCATCAGCAGGAACTTTGTGCCAGTGGGGGCCTGCAGGCAGTGCAGGTCAAAGGTCTCGGCCTGCAGCAGCTCAATGCCGCCACAGGCAGGCGCAGGAGACAGCTGAGACGCGATGGCATGGAGGGAATGCCTGGCAGCAGCAGCAGCAGCGGCAGCAGCAGCAGCAGCGGCAGCAGCAGCAGCAGCAGCGGCAGCAACAGCAGCAGCAGTGTTGCTAGGCCAGGGCAGGATTTATTGACGACTGAATTGTTGTAGGGTATGATGGGATCGCTTGTACTGCTTTTGAATAAACATCACTGCCAGACCAGGGCCTGGCTGTCTTGCTGCATCACTCACATGCCAGCTGTCTGACCCAGCAGTGGCTGTCTGACCCAGCAGTGGCTGTCTGACTCAGCACTTCCTGGCTGACTTAGCACTTATGAAGATGGTTCTAACATGGTTGAAGATCTTCACAGCTTGCTTGTTGTTGAAGGCACCGCTGAAATCTGTTAACGTGACCGTCACACCCTGAGAGTCTGGGCAAGAGGCAAGTACGTTGGAGGTTCTTGCATCACTGCAACAGAGGTACAAACATTATGCTGCAAGGTACTGCTGATGAGTGTTGTGCTGTTACTGCTGCTACTGCTGCTTCCTTGCCGCTGTTGTTGCTGCTGCTGTTGCTCACCATATGCTGGCAAGGCGCAGAGTATCATTTAAATCCAGACGCACAGAGGACTCAAAATCCTGCAGGAAAACAAGTGAAAACCAACATGCTGTACGGCAAACCTCTTGACGTGCTCGTGCAGACAGTACTAGGCCTTGAGAAGCAGCATGTTGCAGCACATTGAAGCATAATGTAAGGGTCATGCTGACCATTACACTGCACTAGCCTCAGCCCAGGGCATTTCACGGCATCACCACGAGCAAAAGAAAGATAAATGCAACGAGATCAGCGTTTTTATTTCTTCTTGGGACCGCTTGGGATCAGATGAAACGTGCAGCAGGTGTGTGCAGTAGAGCGGGCTATGGGACCTGCCCTATCAGGCCAACTGTTGATATAATCGAAAACGCGTACCCAAGCCAGAGCGCATCAAGCTCACTCTGCAGCTGATTGGAGCCAGGGCCACAGCAGAACCGCCATCAAACCGTCCGAGACGTTCGTGCAGTCTGTTGCCAACTTACCTTGCTGTAGATCAAGCCTCCGGACTTGTTGATAACGTACAGTGAGTATATCAACGACATGGCTTGGTGAACTCAGCATGCCTCTGTCACGTTTATTTCCTGCTGTTGTGAGCTGGCCTGGGTTGTCAACAGCGAACTAAAAGCAGTTTCACGCATCAAGCAGCCCTGTCAGTTGCCAAGTTTGAATAGTTATGCAGGTTAGCGTAAAGGAGATGCAGGAATACCCGTTTTAAACAGACAAGATGCGTTGTCTACCTCAAATGCATGTGCTATTATCAAGCTCAAGTGTGATGCAGCAACGATATCAGCGCAATTTTATCTGCACCAAGACTGTATGTACCCTTTCTTCTGACATCTGCTGTGGGACACTGACACTGCCTGACTTTAAATGACAAGCAGTTAAACCCTATGGCAAGCTGCATGTACACGACCTACTGCTACCAGTAGCAATGCTCAGATAATCATGCATATCTGCCTTGCCCAGCCTTCAGAGTAAATTGAAGTCACTGGGTGGTTTTGAGGCCCGGAGCAGATGGCAGAATTGCTATGGCTGCGAAGTACTGATTATTCTTATCAGCACTGCTAATAGCAGGGTCATGCAGTGCATGGACTACAGCCGGTGACTCAATGAGTGTACTTCCAGGCAGCTGCAGTCGGCAGCACAAATCTGTGCTTTAAAGCGATTGCTTTGTTCAACAAATTATCAGAGGTGCGTCGCCACCAAGCAAGTATATACGTATGCATATACGTACAAACTGTACTCAGCCTTTGCTGCTGCATATTATCTGTTCAAACAGGAGACGGCTGTTGAACAGCTTGGAGCAGCTGGAGAGCACTGTTTGGCAGTCTGCTGGACTTGGAATCAGTGATCATTGCGTGGAGTGCGGTTCAATGATCCGCTGTCGGTCAGGCCTGCCCCAGGTCTCACCGCCACTGCAGCCTAGAGGTTGGGGTGCACAGTGCAAAGTCTACACCCCCCTGACCAATGGCCAGCCATGCCATGGCAGGGCCTGCCAAAAGACAGCTGCAACTTGAAGCCCTGCAGCTGCTGGCTGGCTTGACAGCAATGCCGCATTGCTCTCAACTGATGATTACTGCTCACAGGATTGCCCACTGCTGATGGACTGCCAGCTTAACAACTGGCTGTGCAGCGGCAAGTGCTCGACCGGAGGAAATTTTAAACTTCAAAGTCAGCGAGTTACTGACCTGTTGCCTCGGCCCTAGTCGCATAAGCATCCATATACCGTAAGGATGACGACATATGGCGCCAGCAACAATGCTTAAAAACTTTTGTTGTTGAACACAGCCAGGCAGTCATAGCATGCCGTGTTGCAGAGTGAAGTCAAACGAGTCACCGTGAAATCATGTGGTGAACCTTCACATGTGCCATGTTGTTACTGTACTACACGATGTACGCATACAATTGGTTTGCAGATGCCGAACGTGAGGTTCTGGCGTGTGAAGCAGCACAGGCCATGATGCAGTCAGTGCTGTGATAAGTATTTCAGAGTGCTCTGCACTAGCACATCATGTAGTACACTCCGGCAGAGATCAGCATTTGACAGGTTGCAACAGTTGTAACCTGTTGAATGCTGATAATCGTGACACTTATTATGCACCTGTTTTGTAGCTGCAGTTCAGTGTGAAGTTGTGTTGTTGATGGTACACTGTCGCTACAGTCTTTGCTCTGAAGCTGTGCCTGCGGCAGCGCTGCTAGGCTAGCCAGAGTCTGTTGGCAACATGTTGAGATGCCTTCTGACGGTCAGCTCAGCATCGGACGTTCAGCTGACAGAACGATGCTCATTGCTGACAGGCTGGCTCCTTCGAGTCATCTTACAATTATTAAGTTGAATGAAAGACAGCAGTTGGTGCCCACCTATGACCCAATCATTGGGATGTGCTGCATACTGCTACAGGCTATATGCTGTCTTGGCTGAACATGATCGGCATCAGACAAGCGATCAATCGGATTCTCATGCTTGATATGCAGAGCTTAGGCTTTGGCAGTGTTTCACGAGCTCTGAGACTGGTTGCCAGCGTCGCAGAAGCTGGTCCAATATACGGTCAACATGCCGGCAGCTTGAGTGCAACATTTGCAGCATGTCAAAGAACAAGCGGTACAGCCATGGCAGAGGGCTATGGCGTTATCAATGTACAGTACAGCTATGTGATGGCGTCTACAAGCACAGTGATCTCGAGCTTCTGATGGTGTGACAAAATGACACGGCCAACTTTAAGCCCGCAAATGCCCTATTGCTGACGAGGCCACACATAATCTGCCAAGCACACAGGTTGAGCATTCCCGAGGTCAACCAGTTTCGCTGCAGCGAGTAGTAGTTGCAACCTGCTTCCGCAGGTGCAAGACTGCACCATTTCCAATCTCTTGATCTTTCTGGTTTTTCAATAGGTTCTGGCAAAGCTACCACGAGGTGCACTGCCACAAGTGCATACCCTCCTGAGCAACCGCAACTGTCCTACACACGCGACATTGCACGTTCTCATGCTCTGAAGAACCTGATCTGGATTCCTAAGTAGCTTACCTATTGCAATCATGCATTAAAGCAGCAGGCAAACAGGGTACACGTTCCACCCTGCAGCCATCAACCTTCAACTTGGGCACCGGCCACCAGGTAGCAGCATGAAGGATGCAGCACCTGTTGTACAGGACGTAAGGTCAATCGCAGGCACAGATAAGGCTAGCATGGCAGCCGACAAAGCAGCGGACACTGGTCAAAGCACCTTACCTGTCGGAAACCCCCGGCATGGACTACCGGCTGTATCCGCGGAAGATACATCGCATGAAGAAACAAACATCGGCATAGTTGACAGCATCAACCACACAGGAACCACCAATGGAGCCTTGCACAAGCCAAGTGCCAAAGTACCAGACCTGCCAGCAGCAAATGGCAACATCAACAGTACAGGCAGAACAGCAGCTGTCCCTGAGCAATCACCAGCAAGCATTGCGCCAGCGGCCAAAGCACCGGCATTAAGCACCAGTCCATTTGCTGGCATCACGGCATCAGGCACAGAAGTTGCTGATACAGCGACTGCAGCTCCTGAGTCAGCAGTAGCCACAGCACATCAGCAGTTGAATGCAGCTGAGGCTGGCAGCTCTGCTGTTAATCATGGCAAGCGGAGCCCCAGCAGCCAACAAAAGCAGCAGCAGCAGCAGCAGCGTCCAAGTAAGTTACGTATTGGGAATAAGCGCATGCAGGAGGATAGATCACTTTTCTCTCCAGTCTCTAAAGGCGCCTCGCCACCAGCACTGTCAGCAGGGTTTGCAGGATTCTCAAGAGACACAGCAGAAGCTGAGCAGACAGCAGAAGCTGAGCAGACAGCAGCAGCAGCAGCTGGAGGTGAGGGTGAAGGTGAGGGTAAAGATGCACCATCAGCGGACTCGCAAGTAAGCAAACGTAGGAAGCAAACTGCAGCAGCAGCTCTGGCGGCAGCAGCCGGCCAGGATGACGGCCATCAACAGCAGCAGCAGCAGCATGTTGGTATGCAGCGGCAGCATTCTGTGGATCATTCTCACGTTAGAAGACACCATGCAGAAGATAAAGCACCAGAAGGTGGCGCAGATGTTGCACCAGCAGCAGCAGCGCCAGCAGCAGCAGCACATGATGTTGGCCAGCAGCAGCAGCAGCAGCGCAGGCGGGAGGGAAGTCATCTCAGGCGTGCCATCAAGAAGGTGAGTGCTGGACGTTGTGCAATGGTGTGTGGAAAGGCAAAACATCAAGCACAGTTTGTGGTTAAGGATTGCAGCACCTACGTGGGTCAGATTGCAATGTCTGTGCTGCATCTTCCATCAGCAACCAGTTGGCACTGACAGCACTGCTCTTCATTAAGCATACTGGTCAAGTAGTCTGTTTGTGGGAGCCATATTGTGCCAAGTATCATATGCAGAGCATTGACCTGCAGAACTGCAGAGAATATAATACAGGGTAGAGTGTGAAGTGCGGCGCCAGTAGCACAGCTGCTACGGCTGCATGCACTGACCAGTCAGATTCCAAAGTGATTTCTATCTGCAAGCAATTCCTATCTCCAAGTGATCTGGGGCAATGTGTACTGCTGTTCAGGCCAAGGGCCTGCTGAGCTTTAGAGACGATGATGACTCAGCCTCAGCTGATGGCGGCGGCAGCAGCAGCGACTCAGAGCAGCAGCAGTACGGCAGCCTCTCAGCAGCAACAGCAAACAGATTCAAGCAGGAGGCAAAACAGGCTGCAGCAGCCGCCAAGTTCACTTTCAAGCCAAGTGGTGGCAGCAGTGCTGGTGCTGCTGCTGCTGCTGCTGGCAGTGGTGCGGCAGCAGCAGCAGGTGTTGGGAGTATGTTGGTTGATGATGATGGTGATCTGCGCAGCGGTGCTGCTGCTGCTGGTGGTGGTTTAAGTCAGATTCACTTTGGCTCTGCTACGGTGAGTTCAATTGCTCTTACTTAGTGCAGCATGCACTACACCTGAATGCTGCCCTTGTTGAACCTTCTGCACCGTTGCATGAAACTTCTTGTTGGTTTCCCATCCACAACGGCGCAGGAGAGGATTATCTCTGCTGTTTTATGTGTATCAGCTCGGGCAGCAGCAGCAGCAGCTGCTGTGTGGCAGGAAATCAACGTTATTGCTGAGTCAGCATTGGCCAGCTGCAGAAACTGGTCAGTCTGCAGAGAGAACAGTTGACATGATACTGCAGCTCCAGCACTTGGAAACATCAAAACTGGAAAGCTAGAAAGAAATTAATCGGAAAGTGATATGCAAAGAAATTTCCAATGCTACTGTTCTGTCTCATGTTTCTTCTCATCACCTAATTGATCACCTCATGCTTGTGGTCACTGAGATGTAAACGGAGACATGATGGGTGAAGTTGTTGGCAAAAGTAACAAATAACAATGCAGCAAACATGAGAGACACGTTTGAAAAACTCATTTCTGATTAGCAGTGTTAAAAGAGCCCTTACAAGTATTGGTACACTTGTATACAGGGGGTCAAAGTCTTCAACTGTTGATGATTCTGCTTTTGATGGTTCTGTTTTTGCTTTGGACGAATCTTCTGTCTCAGGCTCGTGGTCACCGGCCATACATGGAGGACAGACACACCATCATAACGGCACTCAACCCTTCCTCAGCAGCAGCAGCAGCAGCGCTTGCAGCAGACCAAGCACCACCAGCAGCAAATGGCAGCAGTGGCTCGCCGCTGCTGACTGGGGCAGCTGGAACAACAGCAGCAGCAGCAGCAGGAGGAGGGGGAGGCGTGCATGACGGCGTGGGGCGGAGCTATGCCGCGATATTCGATGGTCATAATGGAGCAGGAGCAGCTGAGACAGCAGGTGATTAAACTTGAGCATCATCTATCAAAGTACAACTATAACATTGACCACCACTTAGTAGTGATCTGTGCTTCTAAAATTGACACAAAGTGTGGCGTTGCTGCATCTCCTGTTCTTGTTTCCGGGTTTTTTTAGGTACAGATCAATGTGTTGGCGTTGACTTGTGTGATCTGCTTCGGCTGTTTCTCTGCATCAACCAATCATGGCTGCTTTGGCTGCTGCTGCTGCTGCAGCACCTGCTGCAGTACTTGTCATTTTTCAGCTGGTGCTGCAGAAATGATTCATTCATGCAGCAGGCTGCTCAAGCAGATACTCCTCCCAGCCGATTGGTTGCTGCTGTATACGCTATCACTAGCTCGAAAATAAAAGAAACGTTAATTTTGATATTTCTCAAAAAGTATTAAACCTTTTTTTGTTCCCTCAAAAAAAGCTCTTACACAAACTTTGAATAGTAAAAAACCAGCTGGGGATGAAAGTCAGATTGTAAAAGGTTTCTGATTAGGCTCATATTGTTTGCAAGCCATTATCATTCTCCAACTTCAATTGTCTGATTCATTCTCCAACCTCAGTTGTCTGAAGGTTGCAGTCTTCTGCTGCTGCCGCTGCTGCTGTAGCCCGCAAGCTGCACTTGCTGCTGGCATCACATCCCGCACTGCGTATCTACCGGGGAGATCATGGGCCCCCTGCTGTGGTGAAGCAGGAGGAGCAGGCAGTAGGGTCAGCCATGAAGGCAGCTTTCAGACAGGTAAATGGTGCCTAGGCATACGCAGCTGTAACCAACTTGAATTGTTTTGTTCATCACAGTGTTGGCAAGTGTGCTAAGGCTTGAGTGATTCACTGAGATATGCCCTGAGGTGGTAGAAGTCCTACCTTGTCCGGGCAATTCTCAGTGAGTCACTCAATGGCATGTGTGTATTCTTTGCTGTGACAGGTGATAGGTCTGCAAAACCTCAGCGCACTACCCTGTCTTGCTTTTTTTGGCTCTTTTGGCGGTCAATTGTGATGCGTATCTCCCTTGATGTGATGTGTCCATTGTTGGAGTATCATTGAGTGTCAGTGAGTGCTACGAGTGGGTGGCTGAGTTCTTGTGGTCGGCAACATACACCCGGACAAACCCCTGCGTGCCTGCAGATGTTCGCCCATAAGCCCCTTTATCTCTGGTTTGAACACCTTCATCTGGCGTTTGCAGGTCGATGACCTCGTACTGAGTGTTGCCCGCCGCGATGGCACTCGCGACGGTGCGACAGCACTCGTCATCTTACGGCTAGGGCACGCGCTGTATGCTGCGCATGCCGGTGACAGTCGTGCAGTGCTATGCCGCGATTCTGCGGCCCATCGCCTCACGGAAGATCATAAGCCGCAGTTACCGCACGAGCGCAGCCGGATTGAGGAGGCCGGAGGGCGAGTCGACTTCCAACGCTGCTGGCGGGTTGTGGTGGAGCCGCGAGATGGTCGACCGGGCAGCGGACTGGCAGTAAGCAGGTGAGAGGTGATGCTTCATACCTTTTGAGGCAGCCAACTGAGCTGCCAAGAAGGGCTTGTTGACAATGACACCTGATTGCCCAGGCCTGGAATTCACCACAAGTGCTTCTGCTGCTGCTGCTGCTGTCATTTACAGGTCTCTAGGTGACCTGGACTTCAAGGAGCCGCAGCGCTTTGTGGAGTGTGAGCCCGATGTGACGCGGCTGCTGCTGCTGCCAAAGAGGGACACGTTTGTGGTGCTTGGCAGCGATGGCCTATGGGATGTACTGAGCGACACAGACGCAGTCATAACAGCAGCAACAGCACTCAAGGTGCGCAATTTTGGTTACTTTAATTTTCTTTGGAGTTGGAATTCCCCAGTTCTCTGGCTTTTCTGGGTTGTTCAGCAGCGGCATCCAATGTGTGTGTTGCTGTGGATGTGGTTATCTATTTGGATGTTGTGGCTTGTTCAGCAACAGCAGCAGCACTCAAGGCTGGTCTTGACTTTATCATTTCTGATTCTTCTGCTTCAAGAATTTTGAGGGGTTATGTAGCTTGCCAAGCAGCAGCAGCATCCGATGGAGTACACTTGAAAGTGCTTCTGGACTTTTCTCTATGGCTAACTGAATAAAGGGGAAGACCACTATTAAGTGCACCCACCTCGTATGCTGCTGCTGCTGCTGGTTGACAAGCTACAAAACCCCTCAAATTTCAAGAAAGCTTGCAGCAGCAGTGCTTGGTTGCCTGAATGGCATCCTTCTGGTAGTTTGGTACCAGTCAACCTGTGGAGATGTTGGGCTGTCAACCACATCATTGCAGATGATCAGCTTGCACATTTAAGTCATGTTCCTGCAAGGCTTGTTACCTCTCTGTGTTGTACCACCTGACCCCTCGCTTGCAGTGTTGTATGAGATAGAACAAATGCTCTATTGTCATGTCGCGTGCAGCATTTGGCTTCTTACATCTATTCAGTGATGGTGAAGTGATGGTGATGAGGATGAAAGAACTTTAAACATAGGCTGCTCTTGCCCTTCTGCAGGCCTTTGCAGCAGACCACGGCAGCAGCGGCAGCGGCAATCAAGCAGCAGCAGCGGCCGCACCACCAGGCTCAGTAGGCGTCCACACCGGTAGCAGCGGCAGCGGCGGCAAGGGCGTCCGACTGCGGCCCTCTTCATTCAATCTTGGACTTGCCAAGGCAGCAGGTGCTACGGCAGAGTTACAGCCTGAGCAGGTCGTCTACAGTGATGCTGCTGCCACGGCTGCCGCTGAGGCGCTGTTGGCTGAGAGCATGAGGCGGGGCACGATGGACAATGTGACTGTCATTGTCATGTTATTACAGTGGAGCTGAGCAGCAGCAGTACATTAGTAATATTGGTATGATGGGAAAGCAATGCTCACGACTGGTAGAAGAAAAATTCCAGGCAGATCTCAGCAGGGAAGAAGAAACTTTGAACTGTCATCGAGGTGGAAGTGGAAGTAGCGCGTGTAGGACTTACCACACAGCATCAGGGTGAAAACAGTGCACAGCGCAGCTTGGCAGGTATGTTGCCTTCTTGTCTTTCCAAGATAGATGATAAGCCAGATAGATGATAAGACATGAAGAAAAATCCTGGTGCGGCCCTGGACTGTCACACTGTGCACAGAAAGGCTCCTGTGTCCCTGTCTGTCAACATGTCTTGACCTGTCTGCTCAACATGTCTTGAGTGTTATGGGCTTCGAGGTGGTGGGGGAAACCCCATTGTACGTCATGCGCCCCCTGGGGCGAACAGCAGCAGCAACAGCAGCAGCAGCAGTAGTATGTGGCCCATGCTGTTAGTGCTAGGGCTCCATCAGCTAGCTCAAAATTGCAGATTAGGCCTCTGCAGGGGTGCTGGGGGCTGCAGATTTAGGCTGCTGAGGTTTTCAAGGCTGTAGAGGTTTAGATTGTCATGGTTTAGGCTCTTGGGCTGTGGGCTGCAAGGTTGATGAGCTTGAGACTGTCAGATTGTGGTTCAGGCTGCCAGGGTTGAGGAGATTTGGCTGTGGGTTCCAGGGCTGTAGGCTCTTGCTGCTATCAGCCCCTCAGCTGCTACCCGGCCACCTTCGTCATTCTCATGCATCAGTTCTGGCTGGCATTGGCTGCTGAGCTGCACAACATGTCCCCACACAGGCCCTGTGCACGCACATGGTCGGTCAGATAGATTTAGTGGGACAACAATTCAGAGCAAGGTTGGCACTGATGCACAGGACACAAACACATCAGCATACTTCAATGGCAAGAACTGTGATGACTGTGTGTGCCCTGAGCCCTGAGCGTGAGGCAGAACATGAGGGAGCATGATATTGCATGTGATGCGTGCTGTTGTTTGTTCTCATGTCTCATTAGTCATCAAGTCATATGTGCATTTGTCATTTCAACGAGCTGCATGGCTCAGTTCCTGTTACATGTGTTGCATATGAACCTGCAGCAAGGCGCGGGAGACACATGTGTGGTGCTATGTACATGCTCTCATAAGCAAAGTTTGAAGTTCCAGCACTATCATGTGTGGTGCCACCAGTGCGGTGCTAGCCTAGTATAGCCACAAGAGTGATGTCATCAATGCACCTGGCAGCTAACTGCCACTGGTGCTGTTGTACAGTACAGTAGTAGTGTTGCATGCTTTGTGTCAAACCCAAACTTTAGGCTAGGCTTTGGTGAGTCAACCGGTGATCCGGTTCCTGGGGCCCCCCAACGATCCATCAGCACTGCTGGTTCCCTTGGTGAAGGTTGCGTGATATATAATGTGCCTTTGCACTACAATGATGATACTGTTTTCGGAAAATCAAATGTACACTTTCCCCAATGCACAGAGTGAGCCATTTGCGCATTTCAAATGCGTGGACATGCATGCGTTCACTCATGATATGCGTTGGGGAGAGTGTACAGTTGATCATCAAATTGGGATTCCTGAAGACAGCATATAGGCTATAGCATTTCAACTTGCTGCATGGCTCATTTTCTTTTATCCTCGAGAAGCTAGCCCGCCTAGGCTAGGGCCTAGTCTTCAAGTTGACACCATGCCCCCATGAGTGCTATGCTGGGTGCTGCGTCATGCCATGAGGCTGAGCGCCGACCGCAGCTATGTCGTGTGACCACGCTTGCAGGGTACTCTTAGTCTAGGGCGCCGATTAGAAGTCGGAGTGGCGGATGTGTGCTGACTGGGCAGGGTGCAAGTTCAGGGTCCCCCAGGGAATATGCCGTATTTGAACACAGCTGGCGCCGTTCCGGACAGCACAACAACCTTCCTGAAAAGTCCTTTTTACGATCATGAGTACTCTGTTGAACGATAGAATCTCTCTTGCTCAGTCCTCTCAATCTGACACGACTTAGCAAACTTGGCCAGCATGCTTGGACATGCAGCGATACATGTGGCTTGACATCGCTATACCATCCTCATGCTGTAAAAGCGCACAAATACCACCACATATGCTTCGGAAGACGGCCATCGCCACTCTCCGACACGTCAGGCATAGCTGAAGCTAGCTGTGCTTCCTTTCACTGGCAAGGCGCAAGTCAAAAGATGCCACTACAGGATACCTGTTGCATATGGTCTACAGCACCCCCCGTGTCGTGCACTCTTGGTGAATCTGGCACTACGCTTGACAAGTCCCGGACCGATCTAGATGCAACAGCACTGCCATGGTGTGTATGGCCAGCTGAAATCCACTTATTCTTGAATATGCTGTTGAGAGTGCCTGTATTCTCGTCTGCAAGCGGCTGTTATGTTGGGTGCTCTGGTGCTTCCAGCTTTCCAGCACCGTTATTGCCTTCCTCTTCCAGGTAGAAGGCAGCTTGTAAGACTGCTGCAAAACAAATATGTCGGGTACCTAACTTCTGGAACCGCAGCTTGATTATGTCTTTGTTGGTTTCGTTGGGGCGTTGTGCTGAGCGACGATGGTGCCCAATGCTTCTAGAACCAACCAACCACATGCCGTTCATGACCCATTGGTTCGACGTATCTGCCGCAGCATGCTACAGCAGCTGGGGTTCAGCTGTTTCAATTCAAACCATAACATGATTGTGCCAGCAGCGCTGCTAGGTTCGTCTCACAGAAGTTCCTGCACAATGCGCTGTTGCTGCTATCTCAGCGCATGATGTCGCCCCCCGTGGCTATGAGCACGGAGGTCAAACGCAGTCTTGCCTCTACTGCAGAGTCAGCGGCTGGCCACTTTCGTCAACACCTGTACACTTTTGTTGCGCTTTGCAGGCTCAAAATGCCATCTCCAATCTTCAAGGGCTTGCACCAGCAGCGACAGCATCACCAGCAGCAGAAATGGGGGCCGTGCCCACCACTCAGCTAGCAGCAATATCAGGGCAGCTATCTGCTCCTGCTCCAACCCCATGGCAAGTGTCTCGTCAGCTTCATACCGCAGCAAACTGCACAAGACCAAACCACACTGCATATAAGGATTGCACATGTAGGGCAGTTTCTCTCATGAAAGACCTCTGAAGAGATTTCAACCTGCAACTGTTCTACTTGCAAGCAGAACAACCAATTGGTACGATCACTACAGATCACAGCCTAATCCCAATCTTCAAATTGAAAACTTCAAAAGGAGTAAGAGTTCAAGAAGAAGGGTGTTAATAAGGGTGCTGCAGCATAACAATCTCATCATTGCTGTCTGATTTCTCCTTCTCAGATCGAACTCCAAATCAGAAACAATCGCAAACAACTGCTACTGCTGCCACTGGCTTTGCTGCTGTCTGCAGGGGTCCTGTAGCTGCTGTCCTGCTGTGCCTGCTGCCAACCGCCCTGCTGCTGTCAGTCACACTCCTCAGGCGGCTCTCACTGCCCAGCAGCACATCACTGCCACTGGCAGCAGCACTGCTGGCAATCATTAGGCTGGCTTACCTATCATCCCCACCGCTGTTTGTGCTGGCCAGCATTGCCCGGGGCCTCCTGGAAAGCCTTACGCCTCTGAGTGTCATCTATGCGGCCATACTGCTGTTTGAAACAATGCAACATACAAAGGTGGGAATCTCCTTTTCTCTGTCGGCCCCTCTCTCGCAGTGCAGGATGAGTTGCATACGAATGCAGTAAAAATCGGGGAAGATTGTTAGAACTTCTCAGATGGTTTATTGTTAGCACCTCCTTTGGGTGGTACTGATATACCATATGTAGAAATGTAAACCATATATGTACACATCTGTGGGCCCCCAGACCGCTGTGTGAAGCAAGAAATGATACATGAGACTTAGATGAGAATACTATGAAGAGACTGTATTCAGACAGCTGGTGGCTGGCAACCACAGTGCACCGCCTTGTGTGGCACTTACTGTGCAAGAAGGTACAATGTGGCTGCCAGCCATGACCGATCAAACTTTGATCTTGTGACAAGAAACAGCAAAGAATTACGGGTCAGGCGTGCTCCTGGTACTTTGATGCTGCAAGTGTTGTTCAGCAGGAAGAGAGCGAGGGGAGCGAGAGGTCCTAGGTTGGTGCATTTTTCATACCGTATCAAATGACTCACTTGAGAACGGTTCAATGTAACACTGCCACCGACTGCCAATTTCTTGGTGCTCTGGCTGCTGTGAGCTGCTGCGAGCTTCCGATTTTATTGCAGGTTGTGTAGCTGCCTCATGTGCCATATGGCAGATACCCTGACTTCTGCTGCTGCTGCTGTGGCTGTCATTGGTGCACCCCCCTGCTGCTGCTGCTGCTGTTGCACATTAACTGCTGCTGCTGCTGCAGTGTTTGCCCTGGATGATGCGCCAAGTCAAGTCACTGTCAGCAGGTGAACCCCTGGCAGAGGTGTTCCTCATCGGTTGGGCCTTTGCTTTCATGATATCAGGTAAGCTGGCGCAAGCATGTCGCCATCTGTTGTTGATATTGTTCCAAAATTTGTTATAGCATAATTCCTCCAGCCCTTTTCTGACCCTGGAGCTTCTCACGTCATTTCAAGCCTTGCTTTTGTACGGTACAAACAAGTGCACTGCTGCAAGTCGCCTGCAGGCTGGGTTTTGTGTTGAACTTGTGCATGTGGGGCATGTGCAGTACTCTATCGCGTCTAGCTCATCACAACTGTACGGTATATGGTCCTATCAATGCATCACAACTTGTTTGCTGGCGGACAAGCACTGCTCAGCTTACCAGCTGCACTGTTTTGCACATGCCTTCAGCAAATTTGGTACGAGGCTTTTTCTTTTTATAATCTGTATCAGTATCAATTTGCAGCAATGTCTCTCTTCACGCACTAATGCAGTTCTCTTTCTTGCCGGCATTGTGTCTATTCCTCCTCAGGTGTTGGTGGTTTCAACACCCCTATTGCCCTTGCTGCTCCCATGCTGGTCTCCCTGGGTCATGACCCTGTCAGGTCACTGCTGGTGGTGGTGCTGCTGAATGGTCTGGCATCTCACCTGGGGTCAGTGGGTATGGCAGTCTGGTTTGGGTTCAAGACACTAGGTGGGCAAACAACCAGGTTGGAACTGAAAATGTATTAAACATTGATAACAAAGACAATGATATTGGATATTAATTGGATGATCAACATGTGTGATGTTTGGCAGTGTGTTTTTGGTTCAAGACACTAGTTGGGCAATCACTAGCAGCAGCAGCAGCGACAGCAGCAGCGGCAGCAGCGGCGGCAAGCAAATCAGTGGCCTCTCATCTGGGGTCAGTGGGTATGGCAGTGTGTTTTGGGTTCAAGACACTAGGTGGGAATGAAAAAGCTATTAAACAATGGCCACAAGTATTACTCGCTAAACAATGAAAATGAACATCAACCACGTGGTGTATGCATTTCTACCATCATTGCAGCATAAAAGGATGCTTACAGATGCAGCAGCAGCAGCAGCAGCAGCAGCGACAGCAGCAGCAGGAGGAGTGGGAGGAGTTGAAGAATCTTTTGGGGAGATCTGCAGATGCCATATCACAGTTTCAAAGTTTTTTTGACTTGTGTCTCTGGAGCTTCCTTGTGCTCAATGCATGTTGTAATGCACTAGGTAGGCATGGTCCTGCTTTACTGTACACCCCTGCTGAGAATTGTCATCTCCGCTGCTGCTGCTGCTGCTGCCGCAGGTCTAGGCCAAACCAACATACTGCTCATTGGTCTCAAGTCAGCCATACTGGTCGGGGCCATCAGCTTTGTCATTGCCCCACTGGCTGCCTGCTTCCTTGTGCCTTGGAGCCGGGTGTTGAGGTGCAGCTTGTTTGTGCTGCTGAGCATCTCCAGTGCAGTGCTGCCAACAGCAGTGCTGGCCGGCTTCAGTGCTGAGTTTCCTGTACTAATAGGTAAGATGGTGCAGCCGTCTGTTGTTGTTGTCAGGGTTGCAACCCCAATCAATCATAAGCAACTGGAAATCAAGTGACACTACAATCGGTCTGTGTGAATGCACTCATGGGTGGAAGTAGCTAGCTTGTGCTCATTGGTGCTTGAATCTTCAAGCCAAAGCAGAGCTAGTCCTTACATAAGGCAGCTGCCTAAAGCTGTCAAAATTTTCCAGTGGCTGGAGGAGGGCATTTTATGCCACAATCAAGATTGTACCACCAGTGAAGCAAATCTCCGTCTTCATACTGTTGTGATTGTATTGTGAGCAACACAATGCAACTACCACAGCATGAAGACAAAGTTTTTTTCTGGCTAGTAGTACTGCATTGCATTGCAGTGTACTGCATTGTATGTGATACCTCCCATGCTTAGGCTCAGCAGTACCACCGGGCCACCAGCTGGATTACCTGAGTACATCATCGTCTGCTGCTGTCTACTAGTGCTACAGTACCCTGCACAGGAACTGCTTGAACTGCTGTGGTCTCTAGAGATTCATTCATTGTTTTATTCATTTGACTCAAGTGTGGGTTTCACAACTGCAATCATGCACGCCTGCAGTAGCATCACATCGTGTTCATCAACACAGCGTACATCTGTCAGCAGCACACACTGTGCCACCTGCACACAGGACAGTCAGCCGCCTGGAGGTTCTTTAACGCACCAGCCTTCAGCTGTATCTATATATACGTATACCCCATCGGAGGCGATGATCCCTGCCATTGCTGCTGCTGCTGCACATGTTTATGTAGGTGGTTTAACAGCTATTATTGGTACAACTCTGCTGGTGTACTACAGGGTTGGCTTGGGGCCCAGGACAGATGCACAGCTTTCAGATGTACTGCTCCCAGAGGCAATTGACAGCAGCAGCAACACCTGTGCTCAGACTGGCACAGCAGCAGCGGGCGTCAGTGGCAGCAGCAGCGGCAAGCAACTCAGCTTCATGGCAGCCATATGGAAGTCTCTGCTGCAGATTGTAAAGAAATTGAAGCATCCTGGGATGGCCGCCAGTGTTACTAACAATGCCAGAGTAACAAATCAAATAACGGCCCCTGACATGGAATTAACAGCCGCGCCACCAGCAGCTGGGATTCCATCAAATGCCAATGGCAGCATTGTCTGGTTGAACGGAGCAAATGGGGCAGTTGACCTTGAGGAGGGGATAGCAGCTTATCATGAGATGCATCAGGGTAGCAATGCTCTGATGAACAGCGCCGGAACGATTAATGGGGCCAGTCGCCCAGGGGGATTGTTGAACAGCAGCAGCAGCCAGGCTCCTCTGGGCAGCGCTGTTGATCTGCATCACCTTGCCACTGTCAGTTGCCCAGCGGCATACGGTAGTGATCCCCATCACAGGATCACTCATCCCTGGGATGACGTGATCGGCGACGCTGACTCAGCAGATGGCCTTAGTAATCCTGCCGAGGGTTTTGGGTGTGAGGGGTTATGGGAAGACCATCATTCAACAATGCTGACGGCGCTGCCGGCTTCCTTGGTGGCGGCAACAATACATCATGCAGCTCTGAGCGGTGTGAGCAGAGTGCCGTGGTTTGCGGCAGCAGGGCATGGCTATGTGGGTGCTGCTGCTGGTAGCACAAGGCAGCAACAGCAGCAAACGCAGGGAACAGGTACATCAGAGGGCAACAGCAACAGCGGTGTCGGTAGCGAGATTCAGGCAGCAGCAGTTAGTTCAGAGCTGCGGCTGCTTGCACAGCAGCTGGATGTGGAGTGTGGCATGCTGGATTTGAACCCTGGGCTCATTCCTCAAGAGCCAGCAGCAGCAGCACCAGGAGGTTTGAAGTCAGGTTTTCCAATAGTCTCTGGCTTGTTTCAGAAGCAGCAGCAGCAGCGGCGGCGGCGGCGGCTGTGGACAGAGGAAGGCGGCGCTGGTAAGAGATCAAGTCATCAGCCAGGAGGCTCCACCGGCTTATCAGGGGCCACTTTGCTGCTGCTGCTGCTGCGGAGGACTCTGCCCATCTGGCTGACTGTGCTGCTGCTGCTGCTGACCAGGATACCTGTGCTCAGATTACAAGCGCTGCTGCAATCGTAAGTCGTTGCAGGGAGAATTACATGCAGTATATGCATTGATGATGACCCATTGTGTGTGTCTGTCTGCGTGAGCGCGAGTGTGAGGGGATCAAAGAAACGCAGCAGAGCCTGTCTTGTGCAGTGGGCTACTTGAAGGACGACCTTGAGCTTGCCAGAGAAAGTGTGTGCTGATATTAGCAAATAACACTAGCAATTACCTGCATTCCAGCCTGTACAGACTGTTGACAGGGCAGCTCTGAAACCAGCTGGCATGTCAAAACCGCAAAGCCAGACTCCCAGAATCTGCTGCAGATGCATTATGGCTGAGTGCTGACTGTCCATGTGTTTAAACCTGCTGCTGCTGCAGTCTCAACCCTTCATTCAGTGTGCAGCTGGGCACTCTGGGCACCTTCAGCCTGAGTGCAGCGCTGGTGCTCCAATTCCAACAGCTGTTCACGCTGCTTGATGTCAACTGGAGCTACCAGCTGCTGTATGTGCCCTGCTTGTTGCCTTTTGTGGCTGTCAGTGTTGTGACAATGATGGTGTTTAGGAGAGACCTGAAGGAGCAGCAGCTCTCGTTGGCGGTGCCATTTCAACATGCCTGGCAGAAGATGCAAGGTGCGTGGCTGGACTGCAAAGGTCTCATACCATGGTGTTGGACATTCGACGGCTGACATTGCTTGATCAAAACAACATCATCACGCCTTGCTGGGCTGGTGTTGCACTGAGTACTAGGTGCAGCAATACTGTGACTGCTGCATTTGTTTTCTAAAAACAAGGAGTCCTGGCAATGTGTGGGCGTGTGCAAGTCAGGTGCTGCTGGTCAGCTGTCAAGTACTCTGCTGAAGCGCAGCTCAGCTGCGTATGGCATGTGGTTGCTGCAGGCACCTTCATCCGGTGTATACAACATTGTGCACGTATCTCAGACATGGAGTCAACATGATCCAAAAATGAAAAGAGAAAATAGAACGAACATGAAATGAACAATGAAAAACAAAGTTGTTGGTTGCTGCAGGCACCTTTAGTGTCCTGATGGGCGCCATGGTCCTGTCTGAGTTGATCAGTGCTGGTGACGCTGATTCCCCGGCCTACATCATCGGCTACTACCTGTCCAACTGGCTGGGCAGGGGCTACCTGGCAATATCAGGCTTCCTGGGTGCACTGGCAAGCTTTGTGAGTGGCAGTGTCATGGCGGGCAACATGACGTTTGGGGCGATACAAAAGGTATGAGGCTGCGAGGATGTGGATTGATATTTTTACTGTGCTGGATGCAGGTTTGCTCTGATGAGTGGTGAGATGACATTGGCCCAGAGTGATTGCAGATGCCCGCAATATGCTGCACACTGCGTGAGCTCCATGCATAATCAAACCTGTGGCTGTAATACTTCAGCACACAATTACGTAGCTCAATCAATCAAACAGTCTATAGGGATGTTATTACCGTCAGGTAGAGTGTCATTCTGGATAGTTAGACGCTCTGCTGACGTCCTGCTGAGCATACTGCCATGCCACAGACACTTCATCTCACTTGTTTCATCAGCAGTCAGTTGCAATGGCAAGTCACACTTGCTCTCCATACAGGCATTGGAAACTGCAAGCGTATGCTGCTCCTGTTGTGTTGCCAGGTTGCTGCTGAGCGTATTGGTGTTCCTGTGACAGCAATGCTGGCGGTGCAGACAGCTGGCTCGTGCGCTGGCAAGATGATGTGCATTAGCAACATACTGGTGAGGGAGTGCAGCTGCCATTCCTTGGCTCTACGAATGAATCATCTGATAATATCCAGCAGGCATGATGCTTCGCAAGTTGAGACAGCAGTCCATCTGGGTCTATGGTTGCTGTAAGATTTGCAAAACCATCAAGTGCACCAGTGAAGCTGAGAAGGACTGCATCCAGTGTGTAATCCAGGGCAAAACATGCCTTGTTTGCTGTATGGACGTATCCTTCTCTCTCCGGAACTTCTTTGGCCAGTCGGCAAAAGTAAACAGCAAATCATTTTTTCTGACTTGTTGCTGGTTCTGCCACTCGGTAGAGGTGAACAGCAAACCAATTCTTTTATCTATTGCTGGTCCTGCCCTGCAGTCTGCCAAGGTGATGCTGGACCTGCAAGGTGTAAGGGAGGGCAGCATCATCCGCAGGACAGCACCGCTGGCGCTCATGTTTGTGTTGATGGCGCAGGCTATAGGACTGGTGTTCACACTGGGAGGAATCTGGCCAGACAAACCAACAACAGCCTAGTGCGCTGTGCCACAGATGTGGCAACCTCTTGTTGCAGATGCATATTATTATACGATTCATTAGTATATGATACTGCGGGGAGCCACCACAGCTGTGACAGGTAAGATACAAGAAGACAAGAGGTTCAATACGGACTTGTTTCTGATGTGGTGCAGAGGTCAGCTCGAAAGTCGTGTACTACATATGTATCAAGAGTTGGCAGAGGCTCACACGCATTGATGACACTGACAATAGTATTGCTAATCAGTAACAGGATGACCCGGGGAGGACTTGCAAGCATGCTCTATAAACGAGGGGGCCTCAAGGGATGGGGGGGGGGGGTCCCTATACACTGGATAGCAATGCACTGCTGTCAAGGTTCACACATAATTTCGCTTCAGCCATCAATATGCATACAGCAGCAGCTGAGGCACATAAGCTAACTCAAACGCCGACAGGCTTACTGCTAACATTACCATCTGCCATTGTCTTTGTCTTTGCGTGTTTCTTTGCTGTCCAATCGAGCAGTGCCAGCAGGTGCCAGGCACGATCCCTTGCGAAGTGAGGCACGGCAGAACAATATATGTGAGGTATTTACACCATGGCACCTAGCCCTGATACATTTGGTGTTGCTGTGGTTAATGTCTTGCCAAGGGCTGAAGTACTTTGGTCGGTGTTCATTGAGAGGGCACAGTAGGCTTAACAAATTTCATAGCCGGTGGTTGTCCGCTTCTGAAATGGGGCGCGGGGCCGATGGCAGGATTGCTATGGTCAATGGGTAACTTATATATATAGCCGGTGGTTGCTGAGTCTCAGCATGTGGCACAAGCTGCTCATAGTGCTCCGATGTGTGACATTGATGGCCACCAAGCACTTCTCCCAAGGGCCTTGGGGCCGGAAAGGGTACCCTTCTTTCCTTCTTGCAAAGTCCTTCAGCCTAGCACCAACAACACTGTTGGCTGATAGCCGTAGTAGCCTGGCTGGTGTTTGCTGCAGCCTTATATAGCATCTGCGGCTGTCACAGCAAATTTGAATTCCAACCTCAAAGTTTGCTTGCTATGCATGCCCTTGCTTGCAGATGAATCATTGTAGGGTGAACATTGCTGTGCTGGGGATGGCATCTGCTGCCATGTACTGTCCAGCTGTGTCATGCATGCTGTCCTCATGTCACAACAGTCAGCTATGTAAGATGGTGTGTTTGACCTGTCCGCCGCTCTAGTTGTGTGCCTGCTTCTCAACAGTACAAGCTGCCCTCCCCTGGCAGTTAGGCCAGAAGCAAATGGTGGTTCCTATAATCTCCCTGATGGTGGATTTGATCAGCAGCCGTGTGTCACATGTCATGCAAACGTTGCCAACATGGCATGTGAACAACCCACGTGGCCACACCCTTTCAAAGTCCGTGTCTGACACAATACGGTACTGTGAACCCCTTCCAATTGGCCGGTAGTCAAACTGGTGGTCGACCAGTGTTTCCTTCCGCCACCGACCTTGGGCCCCCTCCACAAAAGAGGGGTTTTGCCCTTGGACTGCTGTGCAATCCTGATAGCTCAGTTGATTTGCATGGGCAGGGCCTAACGGCCGGAATAGCCCTTTCCATCCTTGTACCTTCAGTGTTTCATTCCCCTACTCTCACGGACCTGCTCAGCCTCAGGACTGTCAGTTCTGATGCATCATCACTTCTGTGCAGACCAGACGCCAAATGATGTGGCTAAAACGTGAATGTGTTTCGTATCACTCAGCAGTAGGGTAGGGCACTAGACACAGGATAAGCATGGCCTTCAATCACCATATCTGCTGCAGTGGCCCAGTCAACAGCAGCTGTGACCTTTCATGTGGCGTTTCTGCAGTTGTCTTCTAGCTTGTTGATGGAAGAAAATTGCAGACCTTATCGTCAAGCCTCTCTACCCATCAACCTTTGCTGCTGGCAAACACCTGGTTCGGTGGTGCTGCTGCTGTGTCAACCGGTGACAGGGTGAGGCTAATCCTGCTTTGTTGTTGAATGTGGCTTGCCAAGCGCCGCCCCCATCAGTCCATCAAGCTTGGCTGATGCCTGATAGTTCAAGACATGACGTAGCTGCTCCAGTGCCTTCCTCCTGCCGGCCAGGGTTGCTGCTGCTGCTGGCTGTGACAGTGGTGCCATGAGGGGCACCTCACTGCTGCTGCCGGCATCCTGCACAACAAAACCGCAGCAACACAACGCACATTAGTATTCGTGAAGTGTTTATTCACTTTGCATGTATCTGTGATTCTGTGGATGTGCTGTGCAAGCTTTGCCTTTGGCAGCATACACTGGCATTTGGTGACAAAGCACTATCTAGTGCATCACCAGAAAGGGTTGTAGGCTGCCTTCCTGTACGGTGTACACAAACTCATACAGTTGTGAATTATGCTACAGAAATTGTAAATCATGCTACACGGAGGTGCTGATCTGGCACACCTGCGGGAGTTCAATTCATGTGCAGCCGCTCAACACGCGCCCATGCGGCACTGATTGTTTACTTGTTATGATAACCCGTTCAACAAGCACTGCTGACCGCATTATGCAGAAAAGCAGGTCAAGCACAACAACAAAGAGACTGCTGCAAGCACATGCAACGCAAGAATTCACTCACCATGACAATGACATGCTCCTCTTTGAACACTGTGTAGACCTCTAGGAACTTTTTGGGCACAATCATGGGCACTGCTGTTGACACGCTAGCCAGCACAGTGCTGCTGATCTTGTCGCTGAGGTAGCCACTGCTGCTGTTGAAGAGGGGAAGCAGGGCGATGGACCTGCAGCAGTGCACAAGGGGAGTCAGTTGGGGGGGTGGGGGATGATGGTAGGCAGTGAAGCGCTCACTCTCCCCTACATGCTGCTGCTGCTGCTGTTGCACAATGAATCACTTTCTATGGCTGTCGGAAGCAACCCCTAGGTGATGGCCGGTTCACAAAAAGTACTTTTTGATGCTCTACCGGGACATGTAGTACATCAGGCTGATTGCACCACACAGGAGGAGGTCCATCACAAGATTGTGAGTAGCTACCATGCAGCTTCCAGCCCGTGGTGGTCAGTTACTAGTTTTTAGACAAAAGCAGGTGGACCAGCACAGTACCTGCAGACTGTGTCATAGTAGTCAGCGTATCCCAGGTCCCGGTACACAAACACCTGGGGCCTCAGCTCCTGAGGCACACCAAGGCCCGATAGACGACCAGAGCCCAACACATTGATGCGTGGCAGCGCAACACCAGCAGCATTATCACGCAATGACCGCCGTGTGCTCCTGCTGCTGCTGCTGGTTTGTGAGACATGCTGCATCCGCCTTCTGAGGCGTGGAGCTGCATTGAGGTGATGCATGTCAAGCTCTTGGTGCTGCTGTGCTGGTGTACGCAGGGTCTGTGGAAGCAGAGCGGCAAATGTTGGTGTTCCTGCTGCTGCGGGTTGAGGCTGTTGCTGGTTCAGGTGCTGCTGTAGGGCCTCCCACAGGGAAGCATATGTTCGACGGCTGCCCTCAAACCTGCATGCACACAGCACAGCACAGCACAGCACAGCACAGCACAGCAGAGCACAGCACAGCAGAGCACAGCACAGCAGAGGGTCATTCTTGTCAGCAACAATGATGTAGGTCTTCAAAATGTAGTGGGCACAAAGGTGTGTCAGGTTCTGTGGCTGTTATTGTCCTGCCTGCCTCAGGATCACACAGCTTGTTCAGACTGATTACAATTAATTTTCACACCTTTTCGGGCTTTTATTGTTTAGTATATCTAAACAAATGTAAGACTATTCAGCAAAGATGGATGGATATGCTGAATACAGTCTGTCTGCAGATGGCCACCAACTTCCCTGCAAAGACACTCAATCAGCTACCATCTCTGCATGTATGGTCCGCCTATATACCGTCCGAAACAGCCAACAACAGCAAGCAAAGCAAGGAGCCATGTATGTGGCCAGCCACTGGCACTCACTTGCCCTGCACCGCATATCCCTCCCAGCAGTTGTTGTCACAGGTGATGGGCAGCACCGGCATCATCCAGTGCACGTGGTGTTCCCTCATTCTCATGCGCCTCCTGACCGTCTCACCAACATGAGGCGACAGGGCGGCAACACCAACCAGCGGGTGCATGTTGATGATGTACTGCAGACGCCTGCACAGCGCGAAACAGCACAGCACAGCGCGGCACAGCAAAAGCAGAAGCAGGGGTGAGTTGGACAGGAGACATATCAAAGGGGGCAAGTCAACAGCATGATAGACTGGAATAAGGGTTCACAGTCAACAGAAGAGTGAACAGAGTTTGGCACATGCCTTCAGAGTATGAGTGACGAATGTGGGTGAAGCAGCACAAGGACCACAGGAGAAACATCAAGCCAATAAACAGCAGTGAAGACAGCAGTGGAGAGTTCCTACAGAATTGAGCAGTAGAACAGCAGCACAGGCAGCAGCGAGGGCGAGCGCTGGGATGATTTCACACACAGCAATTCACTTACGACAACTCCATATTTGGTTCATGAATGAAGATGATCAACATTCTGGGTGTGGCCCGTCTGATGAACTCCCTGTAGTAGTCGATGCTGAATTCAGGGCTCACAAATATTGCCACGTCCGTTTTAGTGATGCCCGGCTTGTAGTAAGCATCACGCATGGCCGTGCCTGAAGGTGACATGCAGAAATGTGTGTGGTGGTATTGTACACAAGATAGGAATGTATAACTATAATGCTGAGTTAGGCTGGGTTGGAAAAAAGGGAAGATTCAGAGCCATGCTCATATAACTATGCACAGGATTGCATGCAAAGAATTGATCATTTCATGCATGGAAGTGTCTGTAGGTGAGTTTCAGTGAAACAATATATCAACAGCTCCTGAATAATCTGCCATGGTGCCATGGTATAAAGGTTCAAGGTAACCGTTAACAGACACAAGCAAGGGCAGTGATGCCACCAGGCAAGCTGTTGTCAGCTCCCTCAATCAACTTTGCTGCTGAAAAAAACAGGCTGCCTGTCACATGCATGGAAGTTGAAACATCAGGCACCCGCTGAACCAGACAGTTCCTAAACAGCTTGCTGCAGCCGCCGGCTCACCCGGCATAACTTGGTCAACATAAGATGTGAAGTCAAAAACACCACCCCTGCTGCCACCACCCTCTTTCCCCTTGAACATCGAGTCGTGCAGGTACACCGTCAGCCGTTCCTTGTGCTTCTGCAGTGCCCACATCAGTCCCAGGGTCACTTCATGGTGAAACTCCACATCATTCACCAGGGTGATCTGCAGGTCATCAATGCTCTTGGGGTCAGGCAGCACAGCCGCTGGCCGTGGGTCTGTGGCAGCAGCAGTGGCCGGGGTGTCATAGGTCTCTTCATACTCGTCTGCCACTGCTGCTTTGTTGCCCGCAGCACTTGTTGCACTGACAGGGTTGCTGGCTGTAACAGCTTCTGAACCAGCAGCAGCAGCGGCAGGGCCGTTGCCTCTGTTCTTATTGTTGCTGCTGCTGCCATCAGTGCTGCTGCCAGCGCTTGGCTTGGCAACCACTGCTTGTGGAGGCTGTTGGGTTGGTGTGCTTGTGCTGCCTGCGTTGCCTTGAGAGGTTTGACCTGGTGTCTCAGGTTCAACAGGTTCAGAGGCAGCAGGTTGACCACTCTGTTGGTCATCAGCCGGTGTTTCTGCTGCTGCTGCTGCTGCTGCTGTTGGTGTTGACTGTGAGGCGTCCGATACAGGTGTAGTGGCTGCTGCTGCTGCTGCTGTGGTCAGGTCTGCTGCTGCTGCTGCTGTGGGACCAGCTGCTGCTGGCTGCTGTTCAGGTGCACCTGCTGGATTGGGGCCACCATCAGTTGCAGCAGCAGCAGCAGTAGTGGCAACAGCTGCTGCAGTCTGTGTCTCTTCTTCTTCTGCTGCTGCTGCTTCTGCATCATAATACAATTCAAGCCCTTCCCCTGAAGCAGCAGCAGCTGCAGGTGATCGAGGAGCCTCCTTGCCAACAGTAGGCACTGCCACTGCTGCTGCTGCTGCTGCCGGCTGTGTTAACTCACCACCTTCAACAAAAGTGGCAGCTGCAGCTTCTCTGTCATAATACTCTGCCACGGTGCTGTCTGCTGCTGCTGAGGTGCTGTCTGCTGCTGCTGGTATGGGGGCTGCTGCTGCTGCTGCCTGCTGCAGCACGAGTCGCCTCACATTTGCGCCTGAACTACCCTGCTTGTTTGCTGCTGCTGTTTTCCCGGTCTCTTTTTGTATCTCAGCATCTATCTGCTCCCAAGTCATGGCCCGGGAAGGTGGGATGCAATATGCTGCTGCAGCACCAGCACTGCTACTGCTGCTGCTGCTGGGCTTCTGAACACCCAATGCTTCTTGTGCCGCCGCCTGTATGTACTTTTTTGCTTCACCGTAATTCTTCGGCAAGGGAGTGAACCTTGACAGATCAAATGCTTCTAAGTCAACTATAGGTTTCATTGTTCCATGATCCGGGGTCCAGTAATGCCCACTGCTGCTGCTGCTACCACTGCTGCTGCTGCTGCTGCCACTTTTGTTGCTGCTAATGCTGCCGCTTCTCCCGCTGGCATGTGCCACCATGCTGCTGCTGCTGCTACCCAGCAGGTGGACTTTGATCAGAAATCCCAAAGGCATCATAAGCAGCAGTGCTGCCAAGCAGAGCAAGTGCCGCTGTGTCACCAGCAGGCTGCTGCTGCTGTGATGACCTCTGTAGCCGAGCCGGCCAACGCCGCACAAGCCGCCATGCCAGGGAGGTGTTGTACCTGTATGAGCGGGTGAATACAGGCACAAACAGGCATATGCGACGAAGGTGATGTTGTGAAGCCAGTAGTCCTGAAAATGTTCTGCCAGTAAGATGGTCACTTGCGCTGCAAATACAGGTCCATGATTTGCTGTGATTCCAGGACAGCATGCTATGTTGAATGCACATATGCACAGATGCTGCGCGCTGTTGTGTGTTTCTGGTCATATCAGCTTGTCCAACAACAACCTACATCATCATCATCATCCATTCAATAGGAGGGCTTGTTGAAAGATCAACTGTTATAACACAGTTACAACAGGCTTTTTGGTGCTCTCACCGCCCATGGATCCTTTGCTGTTCACCACTCTTGGCATGTTGATGCTCACAGAGGCCGAGGCACCCACAGTGCAGCGGCTGGGAACCGTCCGGTGCGTGGCAGTGCCACTGCTTGGGCTGTAGACAACTCTGGTGCTGCCACTGCTGGCGTTATTGTGCTCTGTGCTGCTGCTGTTGCTGCTGTTGTTGTGGCTGTGGGGGCCCTGTAAGCCAGCGTCACTGCCACCCATGGGCGAAGAAATTTCACTCACTGCACAACAGACTCGGCTGAATTCTGAATCAGACACCGGATCACGGTCCACCTGGAATTGTTCTTCAGCAAAGGTTGAGCTGCTGAAGCTCCAGAGAATCAGGACAAACTGCTGCAGCCTGCATAAGTTGCTGTTGCACTATGACTGAATGATGGTCGAGGGGGATTTAGGGACCATCACTGTGTGCAGGTCTCTGATGAAAAAGGGTGGGTTGGAGTGCAAGCAAAGCTGCTGCTACCGACTTTGATGGACTTCTGATGGACAGCTGTGTCTCCTGTCACCACGTAGCTGGGGCTTGTAGCTGCCTAGGTTGTGGGCTGATGAGTGCCATGAGCTGCTGACTGCCAAGAATGATGCTGCTGTAGCTGATGCAACGCACTTTGATCCTGCTGTATAATTGTCACAGCGCTGGCAGACTGAGTTGATCCGGTATAGGGGTGACCTTTCCTGCAGAGGTACATGCGAGATGGGCAGATGCTATGTGATTGAAGTGTCGCACTGGTCAGGGAGCTTGGCGAACAGCACTGCTCCAATCCGGCAGCAAGTGTGAGCTCAAGGGCGTTGCAGCTGGAAGATCTGCTACATCTATTGACAGGCTGGCAAATTATGCTGCTGCACAGAGCTGTATGCAGACCGGTTGATTGTCAGGAGGCACTGCTGTGTTGCAGAGGCAACATTGCTAGCTGCTGCTGACAGGCCCGTAGCACACAGATGACACAGCACAAATTAGGTGTTGGTAAGATGGCTCTGGTAGCATTGTGGGCTGCAGTACGGCAAACATGCTGGCCCAACTGACGCACCCGGGATAAACAGAGCGTACGTGCAACCTGACAAGCCAAGGCTGCGTGTATTCTCTCAGTACAAAGGTATCTCAAAAATCATCAGTACAGATTGCTGATCAATGCAAGTACGGGTGTCACTGGCAGGGGCCACGGCAATGGTCAACGGATATGATGCAGTATGTACGCTCACGGCACAGTAGCAAGGATTTACAAAACTTTCAACTTTCAACTGGATGCAGCTGGTCACGGACTTTTGATCGGATTGGAAGCTGGGGTCAGTTGGGACACTGGCGTGCTCACAAACGTTTGTGCGCTCTCTTGTTCATCAGAATAATGGCTAGTTGTATGCAATTATGATACTTCAACACCTTCATGCTTCTTACGACAAGCCGCTTTTCTCATTGTCATTAAAACTGCAGTGCAGTAAAGGCTCTGTTCAGAACGGCTATATGCCGCACTAATAGCACTTTGCAATCCTAAAAGTTTATGATGCACTGAAGTCTTATCAACCGCTGTCACCAGGCTCACAAGGCGAAACTGCTCAACCCACACCCTTTGACGTCCCACTTTGCATCTGAGTGCAATAATATTGACTCATAAAACAAATGCGTGGCTGCCTCGCCGACGGGAGGTCATCAGGAGCTTGAGGAGGGCCAGCTGCTGTGGTGAGCGCACTGCATTGTTGATGTCTCAGTTTTCGACGCCTGAAGCAGCCACACGTCTATCGTTACTCGTGTCTGAGGGCAAGGCATCTGCGCTTCTTGTGGCTCAACAGTACTACCATAGCAGCCCTCCTTGCATAACACAGGAAAATGCGCTGCTCCTTGCATGCATCATGCCGATCAGCTACCTCATCACGCCCATCAGTCACATCTGAAGCAGCTGTCTGCATGATCAAATGAATGTGCCATCCAACAACCATGTATGGTCTGCTGTTATGCAGTCACAACACATGTCAGCAGCACAGCAGGATGAAACCCAACTGCAGCAGTAGTAGCAGTTGACCATGCGACTTCGATGTCAGCAGCAACACATGCAGAGCAGCAATATGGGAAGAAGACATCACAATGCCAGGTCTTTGTGCAGGCGGCACTGCTGGTCTATCAACAGTCAGCATCAGCATCAGGTGACATCAGTCTGGATGGTTCTCCTTTTGCTGTGTCAGGCTCTATTTACTGGTGCCTATGGGACAGCAGTAAGTAGCTCACAACAACAGCAGCAGCAGCAACTGATCAGTCTGCAAGGATTGAGATGGCATTCAGCAGCACAGACAACAGAGCCTGATGCAGCAGCTGCTGATGCAGACGTACAGCTTGTCGATCATGGCATGTTGACCTGGGAGCCTGCAGCAGGTGTGGCTGCAGATCAAGGCAGCACGGCGTCAGCAGCACCATCGTCATGGGAGGTCACCCGGCAACAGGCTCTAAAGCGGCGTCACCAGTTTCAGCAGCGCATGTATCAGCAGCAGCAACAGCAGCGGCGGCAAGCGGTGCTGCCACCCATGCAGCTGGGGGCCGAAATCTCGCAGGATGATAGCATAGGTGCTATGATTGACCCCACAGATATTGCAAGAATTGATATACTCAGCGAGCATTTGGCACCAGTCTCTGTAAAGCGCTTACAACAGGGATTAAGGATTGACAATACAGCAATGGGTGGTTCAGGGCTTGCTTCTGCACAGCATTCAATCAGCAGTGTTGGGCCTTTGGGGGTTGCAGCACCAGTAACACCAGCGTCCTTAATTGCCCAGCATGACATGGGTAGCATACAGCAGAGTCTGCATGGCCCCGATGCGAGGGCCAACATGGTTGATGATCAAGACCCATATCGTTTTGCAGATGCAGCTCAGGTTGAAACTAGACACAATTCCAGCATCAGAACCCTTACCGAAGCAACAACCACTCTCCCTGAGCAGCAGCAGCAGCCGTCAGCATCTGACGGTGGCACTGCTGCCACCCAGGGCACCACTGCTGCTGGGCCACTGCTGCAGCCCATTGGTGGTACATCACCAACTCTCACTGGAGACACCACAACAGCAGCGTCAGCAGCAGCAAGAGGTGCTGCTAGTGTTTTCACAGGAGCAAACCCTGCAGGTGTGAGTGGGGTGACCAGCGCTGCTGGCAATGCTGCCGTCAACACAGACGGCACTGGCAGTGGCAGCCAGCTGAGTGCTGCATCTCCTCCTTGGAAGCCCAAGGTGTTGGAAGCTCCTGTGCCAAAGTGGCCAAGACGTGAGTGAAGACAGAATGGCGGGAGACATCTTGTTACAGGCATCGGTACTGCAACTCCAGCGTTGCGTTTCTGGAGTCACGCGGCCGTGATTGTACATCAGATGTTGCTGCTGCTGTACAATGGCGTGGCCCACGCCATAATGCAATTCCCTAGTTGCTCCAAAGCCTTTGACACTCAATTCTCCCCTACAGAGTCTTGCCCACTCTCCATTCAATCCTGTATTCCTATTCTATGCTGTTCTGTGCTGTGCTGTGTGTTGTTCGGTGCTGCAGTGTATGCCACCGTGGCTCCTCCTGCTCCGACCCTGCCTGCTGATCTGGCACCAGCAGCAGTGGCAGCTCTGCTGGCAGCAGCACGGGAGGCGAAGACGCCTCAGGGCATCAGCATCAGCGGCATCCCAGGGTTGACACTGGAGGATAAAATACTGCTGGCAAGACTGCTGGGCCATGTGAGGAGTAAAGATCGATCAAAAAGCCAACTATAGACTGTACCACAGCGCCCTTGGTGGATAGGTCTCCAAACATGCTGAGTTGTTTCCGCAGTGTCTGTATGGTATTCAACTGGTGTTTCAGTGCCGCTGGTGGTGATCTTGTTCCCTCGGCATATGTTGAAACGACCCTCAGCAGCACCTGACAGTACTTGGCTGCAGGAGCCCATGATTGCCAGTTTTCAATCACGCAGCGGTGTCTGCAGGAGAGCCTGCAGGAAGATGGTTCAGCTCGGTCCTCATCCCTTGATAATCATTGTCCTGTCTATGCGCATAGGTCGCCATGTGCTGCCGGTTCCCTATGAACTGTACACAAAGGCTGAGCTGAATTTTATGTGTCGCTTGCTGCCAACTACAGGTGGTTCCGGGAACCTTTGATGCTGCTGGCCAGATGGACTCCAGCAGCACAGCTTACTGGGAAAACCTAGATGCCCAGATTGACAAGCACACCCAGGTCAAACATGTGAGTGACCACGGAGTGACCAGCAGCAAGCACCACAACACGTTGTGTATTTTGTTGCTGCCGTATAACTTCTGGAATGATGTGGAACAGTTCATTGGGACGGCAACTATGGCATGAGCAGCTTATGCAGGGGGTGCACCATGCACACTAAGTAAGGTGTTGATTGTGGGCGCCCCAATCCACATGAAACATCCTCGTGTATTTTGTTCCTGCAGATGTTCGAGAGCATTTGGTACAAATGCAGCAAGCTTAACTCTGACCTTCTCATGAGGGCCAGCAGTGCGCATGACATGGAGGTTGAAGCGCTGCAGCACATTCTGGTTTGGTTGGGATTCCCTGAGAAACATCTGCCTCGGCCTGGGGAGTATGCTGATTTTGATGATCTGGTGGCGTTGTTAGATGGGATTGGGGCGACCGCAAGGCTTGTGACAGACCCAGTGCCTTTCCTGCAAACGACTAGGCCGCCATTTGACAGGTAAGGAGGTTCGCAGCAGCTGATGAGCCGTTATGACATCAGTTATAGTCTTTTGTGTTTTATAAATGATAAATGTAGGATTGTGCTGTCTCTAAGCCCTTCCAAAGCGCAACATGTGGGCAGACGGAGTTCGGTTGGATAATAAGATTTAAGGATCGATGCTGGCCAGCTATCAGCTGGCATCTGCTGTGCACCATTTCAAGTGTTGGCAAGCAGCAGGGGGGCACAATGAATGGCTTGTGAGACCAGCTTGAGGATGTGCACTGATCTGGACATCCTGGCCATTGTAAGTAGTATTGGGTGCTGCACCTGCTGCAGGAATGGCATGCCGTTGTTGATCCACATGACATTCAAGGACAAGGGCCAGTTTGCCCGGCATCACCTGCTGAGCCTGGCCAGCTGGGCCAAGGAGAATCCGGATCACGCCATACTCATGTATGACGATGCTGATCTGGAAGCTTACCTCAGGTGAGTAGCACTCAGTGGTTGATGTCATGATGATGTGCACAGCCTGATGGTGCCCATCTCTGTTGGGAGTGGAAGGGGGTATGTTTTATGGGCACACTGTTAGCCTGCTTGATATTAGAGAGCTCAGTGAGGCAGCGCCGTGCCTGTACAGCTGATGTCGTGCTCAGCTGTTTCTGCATTGCCCCCTGCAGTACGTATGATCCCTCGGTGTTGCAGCTGTATGGCAGCTTGAAGACTGCAGTTGAGCGCAGCGACCTGTGGAGATATGTGGTGATGTGCAAGCATGGCGGGGTGTACACTGACGCTGACACATTGTGTGTGAGACCTATACAGGTTCGTCTGGTGTTCGTAATTCACTACAGTTTATTAAACAAAGGGTACACCTGCCAGGGTTTCTGTCGGCCACATGTGTAGTTTTCAGACCGTCTCTTGACCTGCAGCTGCGTTGCTGTGCCCTTTAAAGGGACTCTGCAACTGTAAAGGGATGTAGAATGTCAAGCAGCAGCGCGTATGGTCAGGTGTTCTAATTATCAGCAGCAAAAGGCTCCAAAAGGGCTGACCATGCTGCATCTTGCTGACTGGTCAAGGATGTCCACAATACCTTGCAGGAGTGGAACAAAGAGAACCACAACGACGCTGAAGCCGTGTTTGGCGTGGAGGACGTGTTCAAGCGTGACCCCAACGGCGGCAACAGCGGCTGGGGGGTCTCACAGGGCCGGTTTGGCATACAGTTTGAGCAATGGACACTGGCAGGAGCTCCTAATCACCCTGTATACTGCAACATGCACAGCTTCATCAGGTGTGAGCAGCTTAGCAATGCAGGGGAAGGGTGTCTGCTGTGCGACTGGGCATCTGTAGATCATTGCTCCTTGCATGTATTGGCTCGGTGCAACTGGAGCAAAGTTGAGTACCAGCAGGCCTTGTCCAATGATGTTGCGCCATGACGCTTGAGTTGCTGTGAATGTTGGTTGACTGTTATCTATCTGTGTTGCAGTCAGCGCATCATTGATGAGGCCAGCAAGCAGAGCCAAGCGGCTACTACAGAGTCTGAAAATTGGTCCATCCTGCACCGCACTGGGCCTCATGTGTGGACTGACAGTGTCCTTCATTGGATGCATGACCAAGGAATAGGGTTTCATGAAGCACTCACACCAGGTGAGTTAAATTCGCATGTGGGGAGACCCTGCAGGATGCAGGCATGGTTCATGCAAGCAATTACCACCATTTGCTATGGCTGTTGAACGGGCGACTGAAAGAACCTGTGTGGTTCAGTGGTGTGTGGTGCATGGCAACACAGTGGATCACTCCTGCTGGGATGTGATCCAAGCATTTGCATGCCAATGCCTCTGTCATGCCCTGGGTCAAGTCATTTCGCTCCACACTGGCAGCCAAGCCGTGGCAGAAAGGAATTGATTAGGAAGGAATTAATTAAACAGCCATAAGCATCCAGCTTAGGTGCCCAAAGTCTTTATGATTGAATTTAATCCAATTGCAGGTGGTCGCTTGGTAGCCAACAACACCCGGATCATGCCCGGTGAGACGTTTGGCTGCGCTGCTCACTTCTTCAGCCCAGCAGCTAGGCTAGAGGAGGTGTATGCAATGCACATGTTCAGGTGAGCTGCTGCAGATGATGTCAGAGGTGCTACAACACTGAAGCACAGGGGCACTGCCCACGGCATGCAGCAGATACATTTGAAGTTGCATGTTTGCAGGGGCTTAATTGCCGCATGGTTGACCATTGAGCACCTGCAAACAACATCATACTGCATGCAAACAACTGCATGTCTGCTGGGACGTAAAGACTACAGATGGTAAGCTGCAACTACTGGAGGACATCCGTTCTGCACAAACCACAACATATATCTAGACATCGTTGTGCTTTTACAGAAGTAAAGAAAGAAAGTGTTTGGCATGTTACAGGGTCCATGATAGGACCCAACAGCCTTGGCCATGAATAGCTTGCTCTTGAAATGTTTGCAGGGGTGTGTGGCGCAAGCGACTGGACTCTGGGGGAGGCGAAGCTGACAGGCACCACATAAGACTTGGATTCTAAGGCCAGCATCACTTGCAGCCTTACACCACTTACTATGGTTAATACATGAAAGACAATACCTTGCATATGACTTATTCACATTACTTCATGGCAAAACTGATGTATACTTGGATAAGAGACATGATCTTTAAATGCGTGATTGGCCCAAATCAAGGCTCGTGATTTAATCACGGGCAGTGCCCTGGCACACTTGCTGTGAGTTGCCCTGCGCCGCAACCAGCCACATTGGCCTCTCTGATAGATAGTGATATGATGGTTCTGCACAACTGTAAATCAAACAACTCAGAGCCTTTGACCTTCATGCACCTCTGACTTGCCGTCAATATGGAATCTTCAACGGTTGCTTGCCATCGCGTCTGCTGCAATTGACAGAGACTGCTGACTTGCAGTCACCGTGCCACAGTCGGACTCGGTGGTTTCCTTCTTCACAATTGAGATCGGACAATCATGCACTCCGCCTTGCCCGTGTGATCTCTGGCCTGCAAAGAAAAAAAACGCCTCCTTGTCCAAAAGTGGATTGAATTCACTGGGTAGATTTCGCGCGGGCCGCATGGCAGAAAGTGCTATGGCTGCAAAGTACTAGTCATTTTGATTAGTCGGACTGTAAGATAACACAGCAGGCACTGCCAAGGGTTGCACACACACAGCAAGCATACATGCTACAAGCAAAATATGGTACAGCACTCCTATAAGCACAAACAATGAAACACATAAAGGGGTGGGTGCCAGGAGTTGGCTTGGCTCCTCGATTGTGGCGGGATGCTGAAGGCCGCTTGCAGCCACAAACTGACCTGGCAACTCTGGAAGCAGGGCAGAAGCGTACGTGGGAGCAAATGGCAGCTGGCGGAAGTGGCAGTGGCAGTAGCTCCCCTGGGCGTCGCCAGTGTTCGGACGCGGACTTACAGCAAGCATATGCCGCAGCATGGATGCGGCCCTCTCCACTCAGGCAACACCCTCGGCAGCGGGCAGCGGACGCGGCTGCAGTGGTTACGTTGCAGCGGCAACAGCAGGTGGAAAATCCCGTTGTCACTGCCCCTGCTGACAATGACTTGGCTAACCCCTTGACAGGGTTACATCAGGAGCCTGAGTCAGACTTTCCGTGGGTAGCAGCATACAACAGATTGGGACATTGTAGGCTGCCCAAAAGTTTGCCCATCTTTGGCTGGCGCTTGTTGCATAATGCATTGTGGGTGGGGGCCCGCAGGATGTACTTCAGACCTGCCTCTGAGTGTGTGTGTCAGCAAGAAGCATGCCAATTGCTGCGGCTGGGATTCTTGACTAGCAGAGCTAGTCTGATTCATTGATTGGGTGGCTGCAGCCGGACCCTGTGAGCAAGCTGGCCTTGCAAGCTTTATGCCGTCCTATGACTGCAGAGTCATGTGGTTAGACATGACGGGGCGTGGTTTGGCAGGTTGCCACGTTCTTCTGCCATGACCTTTTTGGGCTTCCTGAGGTTGGCGTGATCCGTCCGTGTAATCTCTGGCCTT
>JABEVS010000118.1:0-157811 GCA_018290735.1 Coelastrella sp. MACC-549
TTAGCACATGGCCACAGCATCACAGGCAGCAGAAACTGTCCAGGCTGCTGCTGCTGGTGGCTACTGCTACTCAGGGGTCTATCCACCTGCAATCTATTACTGCTGCTGCTGCTGCTGGTTGTGGCGGGGGGGGGGGGGGGGGGGGGGGTGGGGGGGTGGGTGGGGGGGGTGGGGGGGTAGAGGGGAGCAACTGCAGTTTGACCGGTATATCTGTTGCTGCTGTGCATCAGGATTCTATTATCATGTTGATTTGGGTGAGGAGCCAAGTCGGCATGACGTCTTGGCGTTCTCAACCTAGCAGTATTGAATTATGCAGGTCGCCGTCAGGAATGATCATTGTCATGACACCGCAGCAATGATGACAGCAGGCGGCGTTTATACCGATGCCGCTATTCTGTCTTGCCTTAGCCACCTGGGCAGGGTTTTGCAGTCAGCAGTCTTTGCAGTTGGGCTGTGAATGCAGCAGCACGGTGTTGCTTGGTGTTAAGCCTCATTTGCCAACTTTGTGCATCAATTTCGAGCAGGCATAAGCGCTATGGTTTTGCTGAGCGGCCCGCATCTACAGTGTAGGTTCCAAGAGGTGCTACTATATAGTAGATATGCATCTTACGATGTCTCAGATTGGTGGCTACCAAGCTGCATGTGGTGCGTGCTGTTGTTTCCCAACACCACTGCATCTGCACCCACACCCCTCAGGAGGACTGCAGTGCAGTCTGCTGGTTGATGGGGCCTATCTTGTTGGTTGATACTTGCGTGGCTCAACCAGTCGGGTGTCACTCTTTTGAGCCAGCCAAAGTATTTTTAATCTCTGTCTGCTTCTCCATGCCTTCATCGTCTGCTCCTTGTTCGACAGGCTGCCAGGCTGTGTCAGCTCAGCGCAAGGGCCACAACAGCTGGCTTTTAGGATGGGATCACTTGTTGCGTTATCTGTTATCTCAAGTAAAATTACATTCATCGTTTGACAACGGTGCTCAAGGTGAGACCACGCTACGAGGATATACTACGACAGTTGAGGCAACCGATCTGTGAAAACTGAGCTGTCAAAACCCGTAATTAGATCAAATGGCGTCACAAAAATACGCAAAGGTTTATATATGCAATAGCCAGCAACATCATCAGGTTCACGTCGCACCTTTGAACGTTCGGCGTCGCTGATTGAACTTCAAGAGCATTTCTCCATGTTCTTCATCCCCCAGGGCCTGTAGAAAACCTGTTGTGATGCTTGATGTGGTAGGGCATGCATGTACTGCTGATCATGGAAAATACAGACAAGTTCCAGCCGTGACATCTGAACGCGAGGTTTGCTATGTGCCTATAGCGTCCTGCGGTCCCGAGCTCACCATCATTGATACATTCAATAAATTAAAAATACATAAAGCCATGCCGACATCAACAGGCAGCGCGTATTTTAGACTGGGATTCAACGCAGCAGGGCTCCTCCTATGCCTACTCGCAGCTTCTTGTCAAGCAACCCCAAGCAACAGCACGGCATTGGCGGGCACACAAAGCGTCACAGATGGGCTACCAGCCATGGTGCCACTCAATCTGCTGCTGGGCAACTCTAAGTACCGGAACCCTCAGGTTGGTTAACCAACTCAACTGCAGTGACACTACTTGCATTCCTCTCCCTCCGCCTCATGACTAGCTGCCAACAACTCGGTGTTCAATACGCTTCTACAGTATGCCGCCTGTGTGGCAAGCTCAAGTGGCTGCTTGCCATCCCTAGACTGACAGATGCAGCCAGCCAACATGCAGCAGCTATCTCAATGATCAGTAGGTTGAAGCATGTTTATCTTGACTTGAGTCTTGATGCTCATCAGCCAACAACGCCAACAGCTGAGCACTGACATGGTAAGGTTTGATTGTGACCATTAGTATCATGGTGCAATGAAAGTGGGCCAGGAGCTTCGTAGGCACCACTGAAGCAGAAAGACCTGCAGCAAGCCCACTGATTGCCACCATTGCTGATATTTGCCACCATCGCTGCTGTCGCTGCTGCCACTCATTGTTAATCCTGCAGCTCAGCCCTGATGGCAAGAACTTGGCTTACATCAAGCCAGCAGGCCAGTCGAACGTGTACAACGTGTTCATCAAAAAACTGCCAACAGCAGCAGAGGTAACCAGGAAACATACTACAGAGGTCAGCTTGTTTGCAAAGGAGGTGAGCAAGTTTCTGTTGCTATGTCTTGGACAACAACTCTCATATGCAAGCTGACAAGGTGGTAACACAGCAGAGATGGCCAGGGCTTCACAGCTGCAAGCAACAATGCAAACAACTGCCTGCGGCCACAAGTGGTTACATCTGGCAGGAGGCTGGTGCCTACAATAACTATGCTGTAGACATTCCTTTCTCTAGAACACCCAGCGCAACAGCTCTGAAACACCAGTTCCACGGTTGCCACTGTGTGCTGTGGTCCTCTGCATCACACCAAATAGCAGGAAACTCAGTGGGCAGAGTCTGTCATGCGACAAGGCAACAGGAGCATATAGAGACAGCCGCCCCCCCCCCCCTTCCCCCTCATAATGCATCCTACTTGTGGCTTCAGTAACATGAAGATTGGTACCTGCATTCCATGAGTCGTAGGGTGTCAACCACGACCGTCAAGTGACGTTTGACCAGAAACGGGGTGTGACCGCTTACAGCTGGTCCGAAGATGGCGGATCCATTCTCTACCTGCAAGACAACAATGGCGATGAGAATGATCACCTGTACATTGTGCCTCTGACTGGCAATGGACAGCCCAAAGCCACTGACCTCACACCCTTCAAGGGGGTGAAAGCAGCAGGTGGGCTGGGGTTTTGACAGGAGAGGGTCTAGGTGATGCAGCTGTCAGGCCCAGACGACCAAAACCAGGAAAAAACAGAATTGTCTTATCACATTAAATGGTCTTTGGCAGTACATCATCCTCATGATTCTTCCATGTGGCTTCTTTCACCAATACAGCCTTTTTTCGATGCTCAAACATCCCTTGCTTCTGTTGCTGCAGGTATTGTGAGCAGCAAGCGTTTTCCGCACTTGCTGTACATTGGCCTCAACAAGCGTGACCCCGAGGTTTTTGACATGTACAGCCTGGACCTGCGCAACAGGCAACTGGTGCTGTACATGGTCAATCCTGGAGACGTCACCTCCTGGCTCTATGACTACGATTTCAAAATTCAGGTATGACAGTGACCAGTGAGCAACCACCAGCCTTGCTTGTGGCCAGCTGTAGAGGGTATGGGCACAGAATGGCAAGGCCTCTAGCCATCTGTGATGCTGCATTGCATTCAGCGACTGAATCTAATTGTGGGCATACAGAGGTGTGTGTTTGTGTATTTGGGGGGAGGGAAGGGGGGACAATCTGGTAACAAAGAGCAAGATATAATTTGGTTTAAGAAGGGCAAGGTGTGATGTTTTGCTGTGTTATATGCTGCTGTGCACAAAGGGGGCTGAGGGGTACAACAACACAGATGGTGCAGCTTACGTCGTTATCAAAGACACAGCAGCAGCAGGACCAGCAGCAGCAGGGGCGCCATCGCGCATTGTTACCGAAAATGCCATGTCCAGTCCGCAGCCGATGCAGATGCCTAGCCTCCTGAAAGGCAGGTTGGGCTCCAAGCTTGCCGTTGGTCAGTCATCCACTGCTGTGACTCTCAAAAGCTCTTCAACCAACAGCACCAGCGCAGGAATGCAAGAAAGCGCCGGCGGCAGCCACAGTGCCGGCAACAGGACTGTGCAAGACTTGGACGCCTTGTTTGCAGCAGCTACCAAGGGGAACTACACCTACCAGCAGTGGGTGAACGCCAGTGCGAGCAGGTCTGATGCATCTAGGTGGCGCAGGTTGATCACCTGGCCTTTTGGTGAAGATGGGGGTGTGTTCAGGCTCACGAAGTCCGGAGATGCCCTGTATGTGGTATCATCCCTTGGCAGGTGAGACGCCCGGTGCTGCTGTTGGGTGTTGGAGTCATGATCGGCAGGTTCAGCTTGTGTGCTGAACATATCCCTGCCTTTGGAGCTGCATATCATGAACACAAGTGCCCATGTGCATTGCGATCGCAGCAACACACACGGTTACTTGTATCTCAAAATATGCATCTCCACAGGCAGGCATATGTTCAGCACACAAGCTGCAGGGTCGGGGATTATGTGTCATCTGAGGTGCTTCTGCTGCTGTTGCTGCGGTCTGCAGGGACACCACGGCCTTTCAATTAATCAGCATGGCTCCTGGTGGCGGCATCATCAAGAACATCTCATCGGATCCTCTGGTCAGTGTTGGCAGCGTGTTGTTTGACCAAGACACCTGGGAACCTCAGATGATCGGGTACGATTATCTCAAGTCCAACTGGACTGTCTTGGACCCCAGCATCCAGAAGGATTGGGACTTGATCAGCAACTTCAGACCTGGTGAAAGTCCAGCAATATCTGATATCAGCAACGACAAGAAGACCTGGGTGCTGGTTTACGGTGCTGATAACAGGACATCAAGGTACGCCTGGTATGGATCATGATAAGCGGACCTGAACTGTTTTGTTTTACTACATGTGTGCATGATCTGTGGCCTCAACGAGATTGAACACCTGATGAACCCTTTGGAGTGCGCAGCGCTGGTACTGCCTGTACTGGTAGCACAGCAGAAGCTGCTTATCCTTGAGTGATCTGGCAACTGCCAACTGAAATAAGCGCAGGCAAAGCAGGCCAGTTTGTGACGACCGCACTACAGCTGTCATGCGCAACTGGAGTGCGCTCATCAAAAAATGACTTTGACATGGCCTACTTTTCGCAGCTGTATCCTTTAAACCTGCTCTCATGTCTCCTATCCCCCCTGCTTGTGACTGCGCGGTGCAAAGCCCAGTGAGCCGCAAATGGAAACTAGCTGCTGAGGAGATACTCATGCATGTGATTGCTTCTTTTGCTTCAGATATTACTTATACCACCGTGGCACCTGGCCGCCTCAGCTGCTGTTGGAGGTTCAACCAGCCCTGAACCCTTACACGCTTGCTAAGATGCACACCGTCATCATCCCTGCCAGGGACGGACTTAGGCTGCCCGCCTACCTGTCATTACCCGTGAAACCAGGAGTACCTCAGGTCCGATCAGATCCCTTGACAACTTGTCATTTGACTCTATGTTTGCTTGAGCTGAGTTGTTGCACTTGTTGCCAACACAGAGTGCCTCCTCCTTTCGCATGGAGCAGCTCACTGGTGCTCAGCAGTTAGGTTAAAGTCATGACTGTTAAAGGCATGACTGTACACGTGATCACGGGCTAGCTGCAGCTGATGGTGAATGTTTAGTGTCAAATCCTGAAGCAGTGCATGCTGCTGCTGCTGCCTGCAGGTGCTGCCCAAGGAAGTCCTTGGTGACAAGCCTGTGGTCGACCCCAACAGCCCACCAACAGTTTCACCACATTTCGGCCCCAAGCCCCCAGAAGCTGAGGCACTGGATGTCCGAAAACCCAAACCTTTGAACCTCAACCTGCCTCTCGTGCTGTATGTGCATGGTGGACCCTGGGCCAGGGACTACTGGGGGGCTGATTCAGTGGCGCAATGGCTTGTGAACAGGGGCTATGCAGTGCTGCAGGTCAATTACAGGTGAGAGCCTCCAGCTGTACTGAGCTGCTGTCAGGCCTTACACATGTCATACCCCACAAACTTGCAGGTGGGATCTGTCACAGACACATGCAGTTTGCAGGTGGCACAGCAGAACAAATCAACATAATGACTCCGGGTGTGACTGATCCCTACCTACCTACAATTAATGAGGCATTTACTGTTGCTGTGTGATGGAAGATTTTCCTGTGTGGGACCTGTACAACTATCCATTTGTACATGCTGATTCTATTCATTTTGTACATGCTGATGCTATGTTTGTAGGGGCTCAACTGGGTACGGCAAAGCCTTCTTGAATGCTGGCAACAAGCAGTGGGGTGTTGGCAGCATGCAGCATGACCTCACAGACTCGGTCAAGTGGGCAATCGACCAAGGCATTGCAGACCCAGACAAAGTCTGCATCTTTGGTGGCTCATATGGCGGTTACGCAACCCTAGCAGGGCTAGCCTTCACTCCGGAGGTGTATGCATGTGGCGTTGACCTGGTGGGCATCAGCAACGTGGGCACATTTATGAAGAGCATCCCTCCATACTGGAAGCCGCTGAGGTATGAGTGGTTGACTCGCGTAGGTGATGCGGAACACAACGCAACATTGAACCACGAAATCAGTCCCTTCTTCCACACGGACCAAATCAGGGCGCCGTTGCTGATCGGTCAAGGCGCGAACGACCCCCGTGTGCCGCAGCCGGAGTCAGATCAGATGTTCAATGCCATGAAGAAGAGCGGGAAGGATGTTACATATGTGTTGTACAGCGACGAGGGGCATGGGCTGTTGAGGGCAGATAATAGATTGGACTTCTATTCCCGGATAGACAGGTTCTTGTCTGAGATCTTGGGTGGAAGGGCTGAGGCTCCATACATAATGCCCAGATCCACTGCTCAGGTCATCAACAAGACTATTCATTGACTGCAGGAGTAAATTTTGCAGCCAGTAGTGTGTTTGTTGCAGGCTGCAGCGGGTATATGTACAGAGCACACACGTATTGATGCATTGCTTTTCATCGAGCATTGAATATTGCTGGTGCATCAGTGCACTGCAGGTTGTTTCATATCGCAATCATCATGCATGCTGTATGTTGGGCTTTCCTTGATAGTGCCTCACAACTGTGTTAGGGGGGCCTCTTTACAACATTGTCAATGTGCTGACATTGAATGGAGCTTTTCTTGGAGTTGGCCTGATGCTCCTGCTGTTGGTCATTGACGTCGACAAGTAGCTACTGCAGCACAGTAGCTACTGTCAACACCAAGCTACGCCTGCCAGTAGCAGGCTTGTCTAGCACTGGGTCGGTGCACTGATTGGCTTAGTGAGTTCAGTTGCTTGTTCAACCTAGTGTGGTAGTATCGGTCTTTCACCTTAGGCTGTGGCTGTTGATTGCAAGTCTAGGTCCAGCTACTCCCTCACAAGCTTCAGCTGTTGGCAGGCCACACTTTCATCTGCCCAGCAGAAGCTCACAGCATGAGTCCGTACAGACACAAAGTTGTGCCCGTTCAAGCTTGTGGCGAGTGAGTTAGCAAATCCAGTCTGTAGGTGATACTGGCTGTGTAAATCATGCTTTGTGCACAAAGTTGCTATCGGTTGATGTTGGGTGGCAGGATGTTGCATGTGAACGGTCTGTATGCAGTGCACTGCATACATGGCGTGCAGCTAGCTGATGTGACTGTTTTCTAGAAATCTTGGTACAAATACAGGGAGGTTGCTCAGAGGTGTCCAGTGGACAGTCTGGGAGGTTTGATTATAGTATGAGTGTGCAGTTTCAGAGACCCACAGATAAATATCCAGCCTATGTCGGTCCAACTCCAGTGGAGACTCCTGCTACTGTGAGTTTCTGAAGTTGTTCTGCTCAGCAGAGTTGTCTTGAGGCTGCTTTGAAGTCAGATTTGGTCTAACAGATAACATTGAATGGCGTATGTCAGGCACCTGCTGTCCATGTCGACAGCAAGATCTCATATGGTTTGTGCCACGGTATGGCTATACCTATCATAGGTATGATGAGCTGTCCGGGATAACCTTTTCTGGTTCCGTATCAGTGACAGCAGGTCTTGGGTCGCACACAGTGTAACAAGGGCCTTACGGCAAGCTTGCGGCCGCTGGAGCGGGTAGCAACCAGCAGCTGGTCTGTCTAGAAAAGGAAATGAGCCATATGGATAAACACAGACATGTGACCGTCACTGCAGTGCATGTCTGGGTATAGGTGCTACCACGTATACCCCCTGTTCCTGCAGTAGTCCACAAACTGGTAGGCCTGACAGTACTGAGGCCTGTCAGTGAGCAGCAGAGCTGGCTGGTCATCAGGAGACCACCCCCTTGTAACAGACACGAAACAAAACAAACATTAATTTTGTCTGCTTGGCTCCCATGCACCAGTTGCAGTCTTAGTGTGTGTGTGTGTTGTGTGACCGGGCAGGTCACCCTTGAGCGCCGTAACATGCGCTGCCACAGCCATTACTGGCTGTTGAGTCCATCTGCACTTGCTGCCTTGCTTCAAGTTTTAAGTTACATGAGTGTAGCCCGCCCGTTAGCGAGCCAAGTACAGGCTCATTGGGCATAGCACAGTATTTGATCACAGTAGGTATACACATACAGCAAGCTCATTTGAGCCAGTTGTTCAACAACCGGGACTGGTAGATGGCGGGTACTGCATGTCGCCCCATCGCCTCACCTACACTCAATCACTAGGCTGTAGTTGTAGCTGACCAACACTCTAACACACCACATTCCATTGATACGCCTTCAAGGCGTAGACTGGTTACGAGACAACCACTGCACACACTAATTTCAAGCAGGCAGTCTCAGACTGCCCGCCCTCATACCACATATTCAACAGCCAACTTCAGAACATTCTGCAACACATTCTGCACCACATGCACATATAACATCATCAAGTGTCCTGAATGAGCTCACACATCAAGACCACTCTCCTTTCTCGGGTCACATGATGCACTAGGCCACTGCCACCATTTACGTTCCCATGCTGACAGCACTTGATCAATATCAACAACCTGTAGCAAGTGCCACTCCCCATTTCTCACGACAGATTTCAAATCAGACACATACCCCGGCACACATTTTCAGCATTTTGACAACATCTGCACACCATGCATAACATCCGAGTTGATCAGTCTTCGTATGTCTTGCATGTACTGGCAGTGAGTGTGGATAGTAGGGCCAGTGGTCAGCCGACAAAAGGTCAGTAATGCACAGGCTTGGTGTGTATGTGCATGACTCTATGTGGTCATTGCTGGCGGATATATAGGTCGCACTCAGTTGCTTATATGCATTTGCCAGAGCGATGTGCTGCTTGTGATGACATGTGCCTTCCATGCTGAAGCTTGCTTGGCATACATGTTGCATCTGTCTGTGCACATACTTGATGCCTGCAATTGGAGGAAGGTTGCTGGGGTGTGGGGATTGGGTAGGCCAAATACCCACTGGTCATTGCAGTCTGCATGGCTCGCTGGTGGATTGTTGGACACTGTTGTCCTAGCCAGGGTGTGAGACAGTGAGTGTCATTGGTCAACCTGGTTGACCTTTGGCCGGGGCGGTACTGGCCTGACAGTACTGAGACCTGAGCAACAGAGCTGGCTGGTCATTGGGCTGACCGAGACAGAATAAATCACCAGCCCAGCTGGAGACAGCTGGGGTTTAAGGTTGCTGGAGGTCTTAGCTGTTGCTGGCCCATATAGAGGTCTTCAAAGTGCTCTACTTTACTGTAAGAGCCTTGTGGATACATGGCAATATGCTGGCAGTGCCAGATGTCTGGTCAATGCCCTATCAGTTGAGAAAGCAGATGATATGGCCTTATGTTGACTGTCGAACATGGTCAGTAGCCATCCTAGGGTGACCACATGGTTACAAATCGTATACCAAATGGATACCGTCGGTACAATCGCCCCGCAAAGCGCCCCAGTGCACAATACGACGGTAATATCTACGGCCGGGACTCAGATTTGACTGTAAAATCTTCTTCTCGACCGCGAAATCCACTTCTGTCGCCTCCCAATGCACGGTAAATCCTCCCCCCGATAAATCGGGATTTTACTGTAGCTTGCTGTGCAGCGGAGTTTCATTTGCTGGTGGGAGCTACGCGTCGCTAATTTCTTGGTATGTACCTGGCTTGCTGGTTTTGTTGTGATTGTTTGCTTGCGTTGTTGAGCGGGCCACTGCAGAACATGAAGCACGAAACCGCTGATCATCACCGCATGATGAGCATCGACTGTGGGGGTACACATACGCTGTAATCATTAACACCAATAGCTTAGGTTTTCTAGCGCAACGTCCACCCTCCGGCTGTAAACACACACATGTCCTCAAACTACCCCTTGTCTCCAGTGAGATCGTTTCAGTTCTTGCATGTATATGCCTTCTCAAGTTCTCCTTCCTCTTAAAACAACAGGATATCAACGGAATGCCCATCTTGCGTGCACTGCAGGCACGTTGTATCAAGTTCAACAACCGTACAGCAACAATGATGAGCACGCCCCGTACAACAGCAGCAGCAGCAGCTGCAGCCTTGTTGATACTCACATTGGCAGCTGTAGATGCGAAATCTTGTGAGCAGTATGAGGCAGCCACGGTGTCTGTGCTGACCAAGGTCATCTGGCCCACCAGCAGGGACATTGCTGTGTCTGGTGTGGCCCCCTCAGAATTTGACGCCAATGCCAATGGCCGTGTGGTGCCAACAGGAACGTTCAGCACCAGTCTGGGTAGGCTCACATGCTGCTGCTGGCATGACGGTTGCGGCCTGCGCCTTGCACTCAGCTGTGGCAGATTGTAGATGTATCGAGGCCTGCAGCTGCAGTTCATGTGCATCACTTGCAGTTGAGGGGACGCAACAGTAGAATAACAATTTGTGCACTGGATAATAGATCAACTGGCAGACAATATGTTCATTGTCTGCAATATGAGCAGTGTAGTGCGAGTGGCCCCTTGCACACACATATTCAGGATTGCAAAGCAGCAACTCAGTGCTTTGCCCTTGTGTCAACATTGATGCACATGTGCCCCGAAAGAACATGTTGCCCAACACTCACACATGGCTTACCACACCATAGTCAAATTTGTTTGATGAGGCTTAGGTTCTGTTCAAGGCCTAATTCAATCTGCCTAGGAGTTCTAAACACCAATGTTTACCAACCTGTTGACAGGCCTCTCTCACAACCTGTGGGCATACTGTCGGTCTTTTTGTATGCATTGGTGAGAATCAGTCAGGCTGTCTGCTGATGTGGCTGGTGGTAAGCTGGATCTTCTGCAGCAACCCGCTTACAAGCGTCCTGCAACCCATGCCGGTGCTCTCAAGTACTTTTACAGACTTGCAGGTCCTCTAGAGCTTAACGACACAAGCAGCAACCGTGTCAGCGGTTTTGACGTCAGGTGGATGGTCTGTGACAACCAAAAACAGCAGGTACGTCATCCGAACTTCAGTTTCCAGCGTAATTGCATGCTTAACTGTTACTGATTCCACTGCTCTTGGGGTATACCCAATTACGTAATGGCACAGCTGATATCCCCGGCTGCTTGTCTGGCAGCACCTGCAGACTGTCTCATTCTGTGATGTGCTGTGGTCGTTGACCAATGATGTGCTTGCCATGTACTGCCAGGGCTTATCATGTGTTCAAGGCTCTCAACAAAGTGTGAAGTAATACTGCAATACTTCACACCACAGCACTTCAAGAGACTTCAAGTGGCTGACTGTTCTTTGGCACTGCTGTGTCCTTGTTTCAACCAAAGGTGGCCTTTGAGTGCATCTTCCACCTCACTAACCCTTCAACACCTGCTGCAGCATACAACATCTCTGCAATGGGCGTTTTCACATTCAACAAAGACGGTGAGTACTGCATCTTGGGCCAGGGGAGTGATGATCTACTACTGTTGTAGCACGAATGTGTTGTGTCAACTGCTGGCTGCCCACTGCATGGTCTATGAAGAGCTGTGAAGCACGTCAGTTGCCTCTTGTGAAGCAGTTAACACCATGTGCCCTCTAACAATTCAATGCAGGCAAGGTCTGTGCCTATGATTGGGACCTCCGCCGCCTAGGCCTTGTGGTTGAGGCCAACACAAAGGCCACTGTTGACTCGCTTTTTGGAGGAAATATGGATGCTTACAACACCGTAATCAAAGCACAGATCTGCAATGTGGCAATGAGCCTATGCACAGGACCCAACCAGCAGTACAGCTCCAATGCCGACTGCATCAGCTTCTTGAACACCCTCCCGATAGGTGACTGGGACAGAGCTGACCAGGCCAACGTGGTTTGCCGGTCCCTGCACGCGTTGCTGGTGCCTATCCGACCTGCAGTCCATTGCCCTCATATCGGTGAGTGCACCACAGTCAGCAGGTTGGCAAAACAGTCACATGCGTTGTCGTGTGGCTTGTAAGCAAGCGTTTGATGCAGGGTCGCGCAAAATGGCTGCCTCAGCTGACCCTGCAGCAGTGCTGTGCCACAGGCGCTGCTGCATTTGTGCTCAGCACCAAACTGTTGTGGCCGCAGACCTTGGCCAAAGGGGAATGAGCCTATGAAACGTAGTGTTTGAGAGAACGTAGGCTCAAGGAAAGGGCCAACAGACCAATCCAAACAAAGTGTTGGAAAAAAGAGGTAGCACAGCAAAGTTTGCGGCAGCTGCAATCTTGCCCAAATCACCAGACTGACCATTGAGTCCATATTCCTATGGCGCCAGGGGCCAGAGCTTATTGCAAGGGCAGCTGTTTACATCAGTACTTGCTGCATATGACCGAGAACTAACACATATATTTGGTTGAACTGTATGGCTTTGCAGGACCCACTGGAGGTGGCAAGTGTGTTGATCACCCCGTCACACTCCTTTACACAGAAGACTTCTCCACTTGTGCTGCTTGACAGATGCTTCCGCTTGAAGAGTTGGAGGTACTGGCGGTTGTAATCGGATTCAGGGATTGTGGCACAAGGCATAAAAGCTGCACATGTTCAAATTGGACTGTTGCGTGACAAGTTGGTTGGGTTGGTGGGCACTGGCACACTGCATGTTATTGGGTGTTATGGTGGTTGGTGCCGGCATATGAATGCATTTGCAAGGTGGCTTGGTGGTGTGCGGTCGGCAGTACTTGATTACTCATGAATTTGTTACCGGGACACAGGCAATACATAGGCCTGCGGCAATACCCCAACTGACTGCGGCATATATTGACACAGGCTAAAATGAATTCTCAGAAAGTTTCTGCTGTTTTGTGGACTTTAGGAAAGCGTATGATTCTGTGCGTCGTGATCTGATGTTGAAACGATTAGCCGAAATTGGTGTGTGTGGCGCTATGTTGCGGGCCATTGCGTGTATGTATTGCTGTGTTCCTATGTGTGCTAGGCAAGATGGACGGCTCAGTGCACGTTTTGAGAGCTATGTAGGTGTCAAGCAAGGTGATCCACTGCCCCCCTTGCTGTTTGGTCTGTTTATTGATGCTGTTGAACAATATTTATGCACAAAAGTACCTGATGCTGGTGTTGAGATTGGTGATCATTTATGCCAGTTGCTGTTTTATGCTGATGATATCGTTTTGCTTGCTAAATCTGCCGGACAGTTGCAGAATCAGTTGAATGCGTTGAAGACATTTTGTGATGAACAGGGTATGCAGGTGAATGTGCCAAAGACTAAAGTGTTGGTCACCGGTGAGAGTGCCCCGCCGCAGTACACAGACAATTGGACGTATAACGGGCTGACCCTGGAACAAGTGGCAGTTTTCAAATATCTTGGGATTGAGATTCATGCTGTTGGGGGCATGAAGGGCTCTCATTCTGCAATTGGAGCTGCTGCTACTCAGGCTATGTGGTCTATGGTTCGGCAGATTAGGAATATGGAAGTCTCTAGTGTGGGCCTGAAAATGCAGTTGTTTGATTCTCTGGTTTTGCCGGTGCTGCAGTATGGTTGTGAAATTTGGAGTACTGCCTTTCTCAAGAATATCGGCATGCCGTTGGATAATCCAGTGCAAATGGTGCAATCAATATTTCTTAGACAACTAGGCGGGGAGTGGCTGAGGAAAAGTGTGCCAGTCAAAATGATGATGTTCGAGTTTGGATGCAGACCTGTATCTTGGCAGTGATGTAAGTTGGTTTGCAGATTTTGGAACAGACTTATCAGCCAGACAACATACAAGTACCTCAGATATGCATTTATTGCTGATCTGCGCATGGCATTTACGTCAAAGTCTGGCCAACTCAGATGTCATGCATGGTGTGCAGATGTTGTGAAAATGCTGAAACTGTGTGTACCTGATTATGTTTCTGATTTGAGATCTGTCGTGAGAAATGAGGAGTGGCACTTGCTACAGGTTGTTGATATTGATCAAGTGCTGTCAGCATGGGAACGTAAATGGTGGCAGTGGCCTAGTGCATCATGTGACCCGAGAAAGGAGAGTGGTCTTGAGCCAGCCTTTTGTGCTTGGATGTCGTCAGATACTAGTGTTGCGGCGCGTTATGTTACACAGAATACCTTGATCAACCCGTCACATCTTATGAGTCTGTTGCGCTTTAGGCTGGGAGTTCATGATTTGGCAGTAGCCAAGGGCAGGTGGCAACACAGTGTTGGGGCAGTGACTGCCCCAAGGCAGGTGGTGGTCGTGCCTGCAAATGGTGTATGGTGAATCATTCTGGACCAGTTCCATTTAATAGATCTCATATGGGATGGATTGAAGATGAAAAGCATGTGTTATTGGAATGTCCTAGGTTTGCGGGTATTCGTCGGAAATTTCCCGAGCTCTTTGAGCAGAATATATCTAGTGTCAAGGAGGTGATGTGCCAGGTGCATCAAAAGATTGTTGCTTCTGCAGTGCATGCCATCTTGACGCTGCATGCTATGCCATTGCATACTCCTATTACTGATGATTTGGTGAGTGTGGACTATGAAGCCTTAGGAGATGATGACTCTGAAGCTGATGACTTGATGCTAACCTTGTTAGTTGGAGATGTGTGAGCTTATTCAGGACACTTGATGATGTTATATGTGCATGTGGTGCAGAATGTGTTGCAGAATGTTCTGAAGTTGGCTGTTGAATATGTGGTATGAGGGCGGGCAGTCTCAGACTGCTCTGCTTGAAATAAGTGTGTGCAGTGGTTGTCTCGTAACCCGTCTACGCCTTGAAGGCGTGTCACTGGAATGTGGTGTGTTAGAGTCTTGGTCAGCTAAAACTACAGCCTGGTGATTGAGTGTAGGTGAGGCGATGGGGCAACATGCAGTACCCGCCATCTACCAGTCCCGGTTGTTGAACAACTGGCTCAAATGAGCTTGCTGTATATGTATACCTACTGTGATCAAATACTGTGTTATGCCCAATGAGCCTGTACTTGGCTCGCTAACGGGCGGGTTACACTCGTGTAACTTACAACTTGTTACCGGGACACCGGCAATACATAGGCCTGCGGCAATATCCCAACTGACTGCAGCGGTGTTGACCGAAGCAAATCCGCTTTGACCACCAAAACAGCTCAGGTGTTGGTTATAGCAGCTGCTGGGTGGCAGGGGCGGTCCACTTTCCCCCTTTAGTTTTACCCCTGCACCTGTAAAAGGGGCAAACTGGACCGAAGCAAATCCGCTTTGACCACCAAAACAGCTCAGGTGTTGGTTATAGCAGCTGCTGGGTGGCAGGTGCGGTCCACTTCCCCCCTTTTAGTTTTACCCCTGCACCTGTCAAAAGGGCAAACTGGACCGAAGCAAATCCGCTTTGACCACCAAAACAGCTCAGGTGTTGGTTATAGCAGCTGCTGGGTGGCAGGTGCGGTCCACTTTTCCCCTTTAGTTTTACCCCTGCACCTGTAAAAGGGGCAAACTGGACCGAAGCAAATCCGCTTTGACCACCAAAACAGCTCAGGTATTGGTTATAGCAGCTGCTGGGTGGCAGGTGCGGTCCACTTTCCCCCTTTAGGTTTACCCCTGCACCTGTAAAAAGGGCAAACTGGACCGAAGCAAACTCGCTTTGACCACCAAAACAGCTCAAGTGTTGGTTATAGCAGTTGGTCTGCTGCACTACTTGGTCACTTGACCCACCTTGTGAATGATCTTCTGTACTTGCACCTGCTTTCTTGCTGGCGTCCCAGCTGCTGCCTCTGGCACCCAGTCATCATCACTGGAGTACTCATCAGGTCCTGGTGATGACCGACCAGCTGCCTCAGTCAGAAGTTGCTGCCGGTGAGGTGGTTTGACACCCTTTGTATGCTGTTGCTGCACCCTCAGGCTTGCTGCATTCTTGTTGCTTGACACCACAGCCACGGCTGCTGCTGCTGCTGCTGCTGCTGCTGCAGTGGCCGCTGCTGTTGTGAGGGGCTGAAGCCAGGCTGGCACCTTTGTTGCTGGCGCCTGTTGAAATGCCTGCATGGCTGGTGGACGGCCCCAAGGCCCTGCATCAGCCCCGGCTGGTCCCTGCGGACCCCAGCATGGCGGCATTGGTGGCCAACCCCAAGACCCTGCAGGGACTGGGGTGTAGCCATAGTAGGGCCAGAGTGGGTAAGCTGGGTGGTAATGACCCTTGGGCATCCCTGTATGCATCCAGGGCTGGTATGCACTGGGTGCTGCTGCGTATGGTGTCTGATTATGCGTTGCTGGTTGTTCTGCAGGCGGTATGGTTGCAGGCTGGGTCCCATTGTGCACCTGTGGCAGGTTGCAGGGGGGTTGCTGCTGGGCACTAGGCGTCAGACTGGACGCTTGTGCAGCTTGGTACTGCTGCTGCAAAGAACCCACAGGCCATGGCCCTGTGGTCTGTTGCTGCTGCTGGCTTTGTTGTTTGTACTCTGCTGCTTCTTGTGCCAGATCCTGCGCATGGCCCCCTTGTGCCTGCTCTTGCTGCTGGCCTGCATTGACTCTGCTGTTCCTTTTTCTGCCTGCTGCTGAGCTGCTGCTGTTGAGCAGGTAGAGCTGCTTAGGGGGCCGCTGAAGCACCTGCAGGGCCCGCTGCACAGCATCCTGCCCAGACGCCCAGGCCTCCGAGGCCCTCCCTGCAGCAGCTGCTGGGAGCCCAAACATGTCCCAGCGGCTGCTGCACAGGACAACAGTTGTCAGCTGGGATGTGGTGCGCTGGTAGAGCTGCTCTGCAAGCTGCAGGGATTCCCTGGGGACCCGTATAAAGCGGCTGAAGCTGGCACGTGAGTAGAACACTAGGCTGCCAGGTACTGGGGCATCTTCAACCAACACTTGCATCTCCCGCCGGGGTGGCAGCATGGCCCTGTCAATTGCACCCAACGCCCTGATGTAGCCCTTGAAGAGGCCCTGTGTCAGGTGTGGGTCTTGGCTGTCAGTGTACATCAGTTGGGCCATCTCCAGCACCAGCGGCTGCCCCACTGAGAGAAGATCAAGCTGCCCACAGCCCTGGCAGATCCATTCATCACCTTCTGGGATGCTTGGGAGCCCAAAGCACGCAAGGTGGAATCCCTGCTGGCAGCTGTCACAGATCAGCATGGTCTCAGGGCTGGACTGCAAGCCACAAGCGATGCAGGCTGTCTCTGGGTCTATTGCTGGGCCTGCAGCTTCTGACATTTTGACTGCATTGGCAGCAAGCAAGCAGCAGAAGTTGTGTACTGTCTTGTGTTGTTTCAGCATTGTGGGGTGTTTGACTCGGTGACACACTGACTCATCGCTTCGGGCTGAACTTGGGTAATATTACCTTTAATGCCGCAGTTAGCCACCGTTCAAGGCTGAAAGGTGTCTACAACTAGCGTACGTTGCCCGGCCCCCGACCGCCTCAGTAACGAGAGTTGGCTCAGAGGGGTGAGGCAACACCTGTTGCCATGCGCCCTGCATGTGTTAGGTTCGGCGATTTGTGTAGAATTTCGCCAACGTTGCTGTGTCGTCCGACGGCCTAAGCCTTAGGCGGGTTGCCGCTATTTACATCTGGTGCCACACTGCCAATTTCCACGGCTGGCTGCTCACCACAAGCTCTCTGAACACGTTGTGAGCGTCCTTGGGATGTTGGACTCGGTTTATCGTGGACAGCTCGCAGCAGAGGGTGTCAGGCAACGCTGGCGAGCAGTAGCTTCAGACTTTACCATCAACCGTTCGCTAGCAATTAATCATCAACTTCAACATCAGATACTTGGTTAAAGTACGTTCAAGGGTTTTGTCTCCAGTTTGAGTTGTGATAGCCGTCATCAAGAGACCGCCCCCTTGTAACAGACACAAAACAAAATTTGCTGTTGAGTTCATCTGCACTCGCTGCCTTTTTCATATGCCTTGCATGTACTGGCAGTGAGTGTGGATAGTAGGGCCAGTGGTCAGCCGACAAAAGGTCGGTAATGCACAGGCTTGGTGTGTATGTGCATGACTCTATGTGGTCATTGCTGGCGGATATACAGGTCGCACTCAGTTGCTTATGTGCCTGTGCCAGAGCAATGTGCTGCTTGTGATGACATGTGCCTTCCATGCTAAAGCTTGCTTGGCATACATGTTGCATCTGTCTGTGCACATACTTGATGCCTGCAATTGGAGGAAGGTTGCTGGGGTGTGGGGATTGGGTAGGCCAAATACCCACTGGTCATTGCAGTCTGCGTGGCTGGATGGTGGATTGTTGAACAGTGTTGTCCTAGCTGGGTGTGAGACAATGAGTGTCATTGGTCAACCTGGTTGACCTTTGGCCGGGGCAGTACTGGCCTGACAGTACTGAGACCTGAGCAGCAGAGCTGGCTGGTCATCAGGAGACCACCCCCTTGTAACAGACACAAAACATTTGTTTTAAAACACATTCAGCACATCGCTTCCAGTGCGTTTCGGCAGCGGGACTGCCGGCATGGGAGCATTACTGCAGTGTGACTGCCAGGATCGGTGTATAGGCTGCTGGAAACAGGTATTCCCAGTTTCTGGAAACCCTAGGGTTACATCAGTCCATCCTTATCCCCCCTGCTTCCGTGGCTGCCAGCAGCAGAGCTGCCAGAAACAGTGTTGCCATGGATGCCAGCAACGCCGATATCGGCGGAATCGATTCCGGCAGCTCAGGGGTTGCCGTAAACACCGTTGCGTCAGCCCGTTTTCAGCAGCATCCTCTTCCGGCAACCGAGGTTGCCAGAAAGAGGGGAGATAAGGATGGACTGAAGAAGCGGGGTCTTCCGGAAGCCGGGAAACCAGCTTTGGCAGTGTGGTTGATTTTCTCCGACGTCGCTGTTGCTGCTGCTCTACCACCATAGCTGCTGGGCAATGCAAGAGTCCTTTCTGCTGAGCTTGGTTGCGTTTGCAAACCAGCAATTGCTGGCTCAGTGTGCCAAGAAGGGTTGCAGAGTGCTCATAGTGCATGGTGAAAGTGCTGACCAGGCTAGAGGACGATACCATTAAGTGCAAAGGTTGACATGTGCGAACATGCGATGACACAGATCTGCTGACGGCATCACCACTATGTGCGTTGGAGTGAGCCTGGATCAGCTGTGTGACCAATGTCAGTGGAGTGCATCCCCCGCATCCCCCGCAGGCACAGGAAAAACTGCGCAGTTTTTCCTGTGCCTGTCTTGGAGTGTTGATGGGTCAATATGACGCAGCGCATAGGTCAACTCTGCCCATATTCTGCTATGTTTTTGGTTACACGTGGGACTACGAGCGCGAGCCTCAAGGCATGTTTGCCATGTGCCTCAACCAGCTTCCGCCTGCTGCTGACCATGGAGAGCAGGGATCGTAAGGTTTACTGTTGGTGGAGGGGCCCCTTCGTATTAGAAAAGGGCAGAGCGATGCTGGTCAAGCGGATTAGGTGACAATAGACTGCACAAGCACGGCACTCAGGGGTGCTGCTGCTGATTGACTGCTGCTGACCACAAGGGGTAATGCAAGTGACTGTGCTGCCCCACTGAGGGCACTCTCCTGATCTAGCCAGAATGGCAGGATTCCTGTAGACAACGATGACCCCTAACATTGTCATTTGATCGTCAGGCACACGCCTTAGGCACACGCCTTAGGCACACGCCAGGCTACGCTCACGATGGTCGTCAGTAGGCATGCAGTCAAGAGCTCAACATGCAGACCACGACATTGCCTGTAAACACGCTCAGTTTCAACATACAGTTTGCTGTTATTTCAAAGTAAGCAATTCAGGCTGAAACAAGGAACATAATCCGGCGACACAGTCCAACAGGAGCTGGGACTCAGTCCGATGTAGCTCCAGAATCGACGACACCAGTACGAGCTATGAATACCTACTACACTACTCTTTACTCTATCAGATAGATTGCTACTTCACAACACAATTGCTGATCAGTCGACAAAGACCTGTAACTAGTGTGTACGTGAGCGTGAACTGACTGAACAAGTTCGTCAATCAAGACTTCATCACTGGTACTGAGCCTTATGGTCTCTGATCTGACACAGTTCTTTCCGGGCGTCAGATGTTGTTACTTTCCCTGGCCCACAGGCCTCTTCTCCTGCATGAAGAACAGGGCTTCACTCTTTAATGGTCTGGATATTATATTGACTAGTCTGTGCAATGGCTTCGTTGATTTCCATTCTGGTTTGCTTTGCCGTGTTGTTGACTGGATGGATCTGGCCGATACAGGCAGCAGATGTTGCCTCGCTTGATATGGTCTCCGCAAATGCACGTCGCATCAAGTTAGCATACAGTTTTTCTACACGCTATCGCGATGGGTACGACTGGTTTCCTCCACCAGGAGGGTTGCCGAGCCCACGTACTGGCTGCCCCTCTGTGCCGAAGGGCTTCACCTTTGTAACACAAAAGACATTCTCGAAGTACGACATGTACCGTCCATGTGATTGGAGTGTCGGTACGAGTCTGCAACAGCTTGCCGACGAGTGCTCAAAAACCCCATACTGCCAAGGTTTCACATCTGATGGGATGTTCAAGTTCCGGGTGCCTCCAGGGGAGCTGGGCACGGGCAAACCCAAGATTGATGATGTATGCAAAGGTATTTTTCTATGTATGACGGACGCACAGTGCCTTTGAAGGATGTATGGCCAGCACTGGCATCTGTTCAGGGAGGGAGCGTGTGCACACGTGTAACGGTGACAGGGTTTTTCAACGTCTTCACGCTCAATCATCCTACTCCAGAATCCTGTCCCTCAAATTGAAAGTAGTGGGTTTGCCATCTTCTCCCAACAGGACATGGTTCTGGCAGTTTGTGTCGAAGACTTCAGCAGACCAGTGGAGCCCTGGAGAGACAGAACTATTGGCAGTGGCAGCCATGGCCAGCTACGCAGCTTGGGGAAAACCGCTGTGCTGGCACATACATAAACCAGGCCCGCGACATGGCCTCCGTCCTGCGAATGGGCCTATTTCTGACTGACCAACAGAAAGAAGACCTTACTAGCAAGGCCACCCAGGTCATCAGTGTCCTTGAGACCCCAGTCTACATACATCGCGCACATGGTATTCTCAATCGCAATACGAAAAGGTCATTGCAGCCGCTGAGAAAAGCGACACAAGGAAAGAAGATGGCGCTAGCTGCTCCCATCAATGTGATTGTGAAGCAGCTTATGCCTGCATTTGGATTAGTCAAGAGCAACAGCCCCTCACCAGGATACTACAGTCAGGTGATGTTAGAGATGGCATTGCCAGCAGCATATGACTCCACCTCTCCAAGCGACACTGGTAGGTGGGCCTGGATGGCACCAAACACTGCACAATGATTGTATATGCAGCAGGCACGATGCCATCATCGTCATAGGAATTAAGGGCATGATGCAGGCAGCAATACACTCAGGTTGACACAGCCTCTTTGCCAATGTTTTCATTTTCTGACCGGTGCTTTGCCACTGTTGGATGTGCATGCAGTGTGCGCAAGCTGGTGAGGCCTGGTTATCAGGCAGGCTACAATGTTGGCATGGACTGTATCAGATGGAATACCGGTGGTTGCATAACATAAAATAATAACTGACTTAATAACTATTCTGGCTGGTTTCTCTGTGCTTTTCTGTTGCTGCATTGCAGGGGGGTTCAGTTATATAGCACCAGCACGAGACCAGGGAGATTGCGCAGCTTGCACTGCCTTTGCTGTGACTGCCCTTGCGCGCACTGTCATTGCGGCAGCCAAGCAGACAAGCTTTGATGGTGTACCGCCTCTGTCACCTCAGTTCCTGTACTTTTGTGCAGGTAAGGATATACACCTGGTGTGGTAATGGTTTGCGGTTGTACCACACTCCTTAGAATCTAAAACTCTAAAAATCTAAAATCCAGCCTGGTTTTTGTGGTAATCAACTTGTTTGTTTGCTGAGAGTTTTAAGGCACATGTGCTATATGGTAGAGTCCTTGAGTACTGAGGAATGTCTGACAACAAGTCATGTAAGACTAAGTTCCTGCAGCTTCATGCATGAAAATTGCGAAGTGCCGATCGATGCTGTTTGACATTGCAGGCAAAGATTCCAAAGCAAGGCTCTGCAGCAATGGCACGAACCTTGAAGACGCCCTGGACCAACTGAAACAGGGCAATGTGTTGAATGAGCAGTGTGCACCTTGGTCCTCTCCTGCTGTGCTTTCACGACCAGCTTCTGCTTGCCAAAAGCGTTGCGCTCTGACACCAGGAGGGAGTTTCAGCTGGTCCAAGCTACAAAGCGTTGCAGACGCCAAGGAAGCCATTGTCAGATTTGGAGCTGTCGTCAGCACAATGTTGGTATACCCAGGCCTGGCACAAGCTGGTCGCTGCCACCCTGCACAGGTATTTGTGAGGGTCAGGGAGGTGGGGTTGCTTGTTGAGACGTGCAGGATTGGTTGCTGTCAGATAGCCCTGTATCTGGCAGTTCTGTGGCCAGCAGCACCTGTCAAGCCCCCCAAATTCTGCTGTCTTGCTGCTGCTGTTGCATAGCGGCCACGATAATCGGTTGATGGACAGCCACCAATCATACTTGACACACATCATGACAGTGCCATCAATTTGACCGACGCTGTAGGTGTACAGCCCACCCAGTAGCATCCCACAGGAGCTTGTCATTGAGGCGCATGCTATGCTAGTGGTTGGATGGAATGATGAAGAGGAGTGGTGGCTGGCACAAAACTCTTGGGGCTCCTGGCCTGGTGGCTCATCACCAGGACTCATCAAGGTCAGTCACTTGTTGTAAGCTGAACTGCTGTGCAGGGTTTCTGTGTGCCATCTGCAACAACTGTAGGTGGTGGGTGAGCTATGATTATCACTGCCAGTGAGGCACCATGTGAGTGCTGCAACTGGCATCAACAACTTTCAACAGGCACGATAAGACGACCTTGCAGTAACTGTAATCACCAGGTTTGTGATGTCAGCCACCCTGTTGCCCCTGACAACACTGTTGCATGATGTGTGCAGATCAAGTATGGTACCAGCGGCTTGATGACTCCTGGTTACATGTATTCTCTAAGCTGGTCTGGTCCAGGCACTAAACCCAGAATTTTGAATCCGCGTTACTTGACGCCAGACACGAACAGTAAATCCTGCAGCTGGTACACTGCACAGCCTGGTGACACACTTGCTGGCATTTGGCGAGCTTCGGATGTGAAGAGCCTACAACAACTTATGGCTGCCAATAACGATACGAGCCTAATTGATGGCAGTAAAATGGCTGGCAAGAAGGTGCATATCTGCAAGTAATGGTGGCGTGCACATTTCAACTGACAGCAGTGGATATAGGCCAGTACACCTACCGCAATAGTGCAGGGCAGTGCACTGGCGCCAGCTAGTCGCTTCAAAGTCGGCATGTTGATCAAGGCACCTTGATGTAGTGATACCGCCCTACTAACCTGGCCGCCAGGCTGTGATGGCATGGTTTGAAGCAAGCCGAGTTTTTCTGATTGTGGTTGACAACTAATGGATGATCTCCTCACTGCATTCGAGATCTGGTTTAACAGGTATGGTGCTATGCCAGTATGCCTGAAGGAACTCTTTTCCATGTGGATTATGCTCCAAAACGGGTGTTTAGCTAGGTCTACTAGTTCCCTGTATTAGCCTGATAATGAGAAGTCTCATTCCAATCATTCAAGCCTGGGCTGCATACATCTATCACAACCATCCAAACAGGGGTGTTTTACTGGTTTGGAAATGACTGAAGCCACCAAGGCTGGAAGCTGATGTCATAGGAATTTTGTCACAGGTATCAACAGCTCTACGTTGCTGACTGGGATGTCACCCAGCATGCAGTATGTTTCTGAATTTGCATCATAAGTGATGGCCATAACATTCTGGTATGATTGATGTTTGACTCATACATAGTCGTTATGGCTGCACCAGGTGCTTGTAAGCCATGACAGCAGCAGCAGCACCACTATCGACTTACCCAGTGGCCCCTGCAGTGTACTAGCAATATAGGCAGGCAACATACCAGCATATGGATTTGTTGCGCTCTTTCAAGCGCTCATCATCGTATACTATGCCTTTAGAGCCTACCATCTGCTTCTGCTTCATGATGAATAGGCGCCATCATGATGGGTCATTTGCATTATGTTCAACATAGTAAGATATTCTGGACAGCAAACCCTTATTGATGAGGTTCCATGCATGCATCAAGTACATGTCCATGCCTACCCTGACACTGAACTACGTCATGACCCATTTTGTACACATTCTTGCTGTATGCCATGCATATTTTGATTACTGGCAGTCCTTCAAGCATGATCGTAGTCTCCGTTCACTTGTTGTAAGTTCCTTGTGTATGTACTCATCAAAGGGGTGCGCATGCCACTGCAAATTGCATGCTTGCATGCCAAGTAGAATTCTGTGAAAAGAATGTCCTGGCTTGTATGAAGTTTGTGACGTTGCTGCGGAGACTACAATGCATAGCATGGTTTTGCCCAGATGGTCAGCACCTGAATGAGTGCTCCCACCGCACTGGTCTAACGAACATGCTGAGGCACTGTTCTTTACACTCCTCTCTGATAAAGAATCACTCTTCTCTCTTTCCAAGGGAATCTGCAGACCCATATGGCAGGCTGACTTTTGGGCTCAGTGTAATGTGTTGCCGCCCGGGAAAAATGATGCCGCATTGGTCCTGACTGCATTGCTCAGCACGTGACGGAAGCTTAAAGCAGCAGTACTGGCAGGAGCCATATGACCAGCGCTTGTACCACACCGTCACGGTACTGGTAGAGTGACCCACTACCAGGAGAAGAGAGATTTACCTCATGCAAGAACCACAACATATGCTGATGCAAGTCAGCTCATCCACTTCTATATATGATATGCATATCATACACCGAGTACAGCCTGCAAAAGAAATTGAGCCATGCAGCAAGTGCATACACCGAGTACAGTGTGACACTGTCAGCAGTGATTGGTGTTTGCAGCAGTGCTCAGCCGATGCCTTGTACATACCTAAACCTGGACATTAGCGAGATTACGGCCCCTGTTTATAAATGACTGACTCGCACTGTTCAGTACAAGGTCTGTACTGCTGCCAACACTATCTTTGGCAAGTACAATGATACGCAGCGCTTGAGTTGACTCCCCCCTTGTTCTGGCAGGGAAAATTGCTCATCATGCCTCCTGGCAGCCATAGAAACCACAGCTACAGCTAGCTCTTGCTGCGTGCCCATATCACTGCCTAGTGCATGCGCATGCCACTTTCCATGGGTGGGCAAAATGTGGCGGTGCAGCCCTACTAGACCTTGGGCACCTGCTGCTGTGACGACGCCAGCGCTTTAGCGTATGAGGTAGCATAGTCCTTGAACCGCTCCATGTCTCTACTGATGATTCCCTCTACCACTGGAGTCAGGGCCTGGAGATACAGAGCGCCCGTGGGCAGTCAGAAGGCTCTCTGTCAAAAATTCAGTCTTTGCCAAGCTGCAATGTTATGGTACGCGCACTTGCAGCTTGTTATATGCGACAGCATGAGCAGGGGACTGTGCTGTGCTTATTTATTGCCAGGCAAGTGCTACATATGCTGGTGCGCATGATGATGTCAGCCATGACGTCAGGGCCTTGCAGGGCAGTGGAACGGCACATTGCAGCAGCATCTCACAGCACAAAGCTCATCGTTGCCCGGGTGCCAGTCGCTGCAACCTGCTGCTGCTAATGTTGTTGATCATGTCAGAGTATTAGTCAAAGAATTCTTTTGTGTCTACTTACATTGGCAAAGGGTGCTAGCACTTCAGGCACCTCGTAGCTGATGCTCATGCTTACGTTGCAGCCGCCAGTGCGTCGAATGAACCTGCAGCAGACGCAGCCAAAACATTCAGTGAACCTTTTGCCAGTGATTGACTACAGTGATACTGTTCTCTCTTGGACTGTTACAGCAAGATCTTGGACTTGTACAGCAGGATTGCCACTTTTTTTCACTATGTTGATACAACACAACCACGAAACTTTGCATCATACGATGGCATGTCAACTGATCACGACTTGGAGCCTGTCATGGATTGCATACTCTGGATTTCTCTATTGCCAAGACTACACTCTAGCAGGCTCTCCTGCTAAGCACCGCTGCCTGAACATGCATGATGTGTCGTTCAGACTTAGGCCCGGTCCCCCTACCTGACTTGTCCTCTGTTATTGATATTCAGTCCCAAGCTGGCTGATCCGGGTTCACTGATCCAGTGGATCTTCTGGTTCTTCACAGGCGTAAGGTTACGAGCTATCCAGGAGAACTCCCAATCTCTGCAGGAGCACAGCGACAAGGGCGTTGTTGCAGTCTGGGGTGAAACCCAAGAGTATGCCTGACGGTTAGGCGCGCAGGCCAAATAAGTTTATCATCATAAGTGTGCGTTTAAGAAAACGTATGTGGCACCTGGATGCACTTACATGGCTGGCTGGACTGACAACATTGGCCAACAGCAGACAAACAACAATAAGTGCAGCAGCTATGGTGGCATATTGTGCAGTCACATGAGTCTGGTGCTGAATTCACTGTTGTTAACAGCTGTGCCAGCTGTCATACGACCGGCACAGCAGTATGTCCCAGCCAGCACACAGTCATGCTGCTGACCAGCGTATAAATGTTTCAGATGTTTCACACTGCCAGGATATGTGGAACATTTTTGTTGCAAAGGGCAACTCAGCGGCTGAGCCTTAGTCTGCACCCAAGTGTCCCGTGCAAGGTTTGCTGACCTTCCAAACTGGTGTGTGGATAGAGTCCACCTGGAGAGTGCTGGGTTGTCTTTCTGCACCACAACAGTCTTGATCCAGGGCATCCACTGGGGGATGCGTTCACGATCCTCCCACAGACTCCAACACACCTCCAACGGCACTGGGACCTCAATCTCAGCCCTGTGGGCAACTGATGCAAAGTTAGTAACATTTCCTCCCCCTTCACAAAGGTAAGAGATGAAGAGCGCGGCTGCTGCAAATGACAAGGCTTCGTTGAAGTGCAGCTGCAGCTGTAGCCCTGCACTGAATGGCGTAACCCCAGGCGAACAGTTGCTCTGAATGACATGCAGCTGCAGCTGTGGCCCTGCACTGAATGGCGTAGCCCCAGGCGAACAGTCGGTCTGAATGACATGCAGCTGCAGCTGTGGCCCTGCACTGAATGGCGTAGCCCCAGGCAAACAGTTGGTCTGAATGAGAAAATCGTGTGTTGGCTGCACATTGGGTTGTGCATACTGCTGTGCTCATGCCAGATACACATGTACAGAACATCATGGGATAGGGGAACGTTGACATGGTCACAGGCTACATCTCAGGAAACTCCCACACCCAGCCACACACCTGTTGTCTAGCCATCTGCTCATGTGCCACCGGTGTCCATTCTTTGCTAGTGTTGGTAGCTGGACGCCGAAAGTACTTGTTTTCGAATACCTACCTGCGGCAGCATGCGTCTGGGTGAACAGCAGCAAGGATGACATACATTGTGTGTATCAGCTGCTGTCACAGCCAGTTACCTGCTCTCCGAGTTTGCAGCCTTGGCCGGACGGTAACAGCTGAGCTCGCCTGTGTTGATAAGTGAGATTGTTACCAATAACCTGTACAAAGCTGCGAACAAGCGAACTGTGGATCGGGATCAACGTATGCACAAGTACCTGGCAGTGAGCTTGTACCGTCCTTGAACAGCGGCTCTTTAGAATAGGGCTCATCACAGACTATATAAACACACAATGATCCTTACACGGGGTGCCTAACCCTCAAGAAGCTTGATGACGCGCTTGAAAAATTATGCACCAGACTCGGGGTGTTTGAGCAACAGGTGAAGCAAGCGTAAGCACATTGCAAGGAAATTATTGTATCATAAATGTTCGTGTGCGCACGCGCATGTAATAGGAGGCTGATGGGTCAAACCAGGTCTGAGTAACCCACAGACTTCCTCCACGTGGTGCACCATTGGACCCTCGCGGATAAGCTGCTGCTCAGGGGCCAGGCTGTGAGCCACGCGCCCTCTCATAACCTTTCCATTCCAAAATAGGGGTAATCCACCGTGTTTTACACCGTGTTTCCTCAGGACTCTTGTCACTGTTGTCCTGATGCCACAGATGCATGACACCAACTTGGAACATGCTTGAAGCACCGTCCACAGAATATGTCTACCATCGTGACAAGCCCCGAGATGGTTTGAGATTGATGCAAGTGCGACATCAGTGCAGAATAATTGGCTACCAAAGCCTTGGACATGTAGTACTGTATACTGACAAACAACAGAATGGAACATGAATGCAAGTGGCTGTGTTGAGACTGGCAGCTGCATTGTACAAGCACTCGTTATGACTAAAAGATTACCTTGGGCTGCGTGGGTGGATGCAATAATGCTGCATGCCAGCACAGCATTAGGACTATTCGGCAGATGAAAGGGCAGCTGGGTTACCATGATACTGCTCATGAACCACCCAGGTTGAGGGCAATCTTGTCGCTGCAGACCCCAAGAAGTTTGTGTATCTTATACGCAAGTAGCTGCTCACTTAAACCACATGAAGTCTTATTCCTGGTACTGTCGCGCACCTGCCAATACAGTCCAGTTTCCCGCTCGTAACAGGCCATCGAGACTTTGTTGATACTTTCAATAACCATCGATCGGTACAGCTACTTCGGTGCGAATCGGTGAGCGCCAAGCACAGTCGGAATGCATACTACAGCAGCAGCATCTGCCTCGGCAAGCTTGCTAAGCAGCGTGTGTTGATCAATCATGTAGTTTATCGTAGATCGTGCAGTAGAGGCTCTTGTGCTACAGCACATCGAGTCACAAGTGGTGTCGATACTTCCGTCAGCCAACGCAGCGCACTTGGACCTTGATCGATGCGCATGATCGACATACCTGCACCATCAAACAATATTTGGTGCGGTGCTGAACCGCATGAACATGGTCTTCAGCGTCTCCATAAGCCACCTGCTCACTTGCAATGCTGCTGCTTCTTTGTCTCTTTGCAGATGGTTCTAGTAAAGTTCGATATATAACATAGCTTGAGCCGTGCCATCATGTGCTCAGCGTGCTGATTCAGGACAGGGAAAATAGCTGGGTGGCAGCAACACGTCTGCAGTGACCCCTCAACACCTAACCCAAATAGTTGCAACGGATAGTTCAGGAGCAGGGCAACTCAGCGGCACCCCCAGCACCTTAGACGACACGATGATATCTCCATCCTTCATACTTGCATTTGTATTCTTCGTAGTGTCATCATTACTGTTCTTATTATGGGGGTGCCGAAACGCAGTCATGGCACGTTTAGCACCTATACAACTGCAGCTGGAAATTCGAGCAGGCGACAATGACCTGGAAGCTCCTCTGGGGCCATCTTCTACAGCTCATCCAGTAGGGGCGCCAACATACCTGATCCGTAAGCTTCCGGTGTTTACATATGCATCAGCTAGCAGAAGTGATGAGCGTGATATCAGCAAAGCAGATCATGGCAACAGCTGCAGTACCAAGGATTCAGCAGGGACTGACACTGGGTTGAGAGTTCAGTCACAGTTGCCTAAGCCTCCTGCGGCTGTCCTAGCCGCCCCTGCAGAGGCCACAGCAAACACTCAGGGGTCAGATGCAGCAACATCCGCTGGTGCACCAACAAACACCAGTTATAGCTCAAGTAACCATGAGCTGCAGCTGCAGCAGCACTCCAACGAAGTTTGCACTCCTCAACAACAGCAGCAGCAAAGTACATCCTGGGTTCAGCAGCTGATCCATCAACAGCATTCCAGGGTCACCAATGATCTGTCACTGAACCGAGATGATCAAGCTGACGTCTACAGTAGCAACAGCCAGCAACAGCAACAGCAGCTGCATAATTGCGGCAAAATGGAGCAGCACCATGCGCAGCCACATGATGAAGGATTCAAGCAAGAGGGAGAGGAAGCATGCATCATCTGCCTGTCAGATTATGTACAGGGTGAGCTGCTGAAGCAGCTGCCATGCAAGCACATCTACCATGCTGAGTGTGTGGACAAGTGGCTGCACAGGAACGGCACATGTCCACTCTGCAAGGTCAGCATAGTGCAGCCGGCAAGTAGAACAGCAGAGGCATCGGAAGACGCCAGGCCAGACATCTTGGTGCCTGCAGTTCTCAATGCAGTACGAACCACAAATGTAGCAGCAGCAACAGCCGCAGCAGCAACGGCATCGACCACAGAGCTCCATGTACCTCCCAGTGCAAGGCTCACAGCGCATATCCTGGCCGAGCTGCAGCAGCAGCGGCGGTTGAGCAGTAGCAGCAGGTCGATTACTTTTGGCAGCAGTGGCATCAGCCGATGGGACAGCATGTTGATGAGTAGCAGGGGTTCTCTTGCAGCAGCTGGTGCAGTTGCAGCTGCTGGAGGTGCAGTTGCCAGAGCCTGAACATGCGCAGCAGACTCAGCAAACAAGCAGCCAGGAGCTTGTGTGCTCTCAGGACTTGGGCCCTGCCTGCAGTGTGTTGTGCTGGTATAATACGCCCCTCTGTTGGAGCCCTTTCAGTGGCTTTCAGCCATCAGCCATCAGCCATCAGCCATCAGCCATCAACGCCACATGCAGCCAACAACACAGTGTAAGCGTGAGTGTTTTGACAGTACTGGTTGTGCTCTGTCACACAGCGAGTGCAGAGGCCTGGCTCATACAAAGATGGCGTGTTGTGCACCATGATGGTGAAACTGCAGCAGATCTTATGACAATGTGATACTTATGTTTTTGAATATGCGTTAGACACTAGAAACTTGGTTTTGGGGGACTACAAGCCTCGCGACAGTATGCTGGGCAGTGTCATGTTACAATGGTCGGGTCACCCAATGATGTACAGCACCATCAGGCCTAAGGGCCCACTTTCTCTTCTTGTGTGCAGCAAACAGTATCATACTGTTCTGTCAATCTCTTTGAAAGGGATTGAGCCCATGCAAAGTGTGTGTGGTGTACATTGCATGACTGTGCTGTTGTTTATCAGTGATACCTTCGTTCATAACTCCCTGACGGTCAGGAATATTATGTAAAAGATATTCAGCCATGCAGCAAGTTGAAATGCAATGGCAAATGCACTGACATGCGTTGGGGGCATGCTCAGCGTGACCAACTGGGCTCAGCCCCTCCCGTGTCAGCTCATCTGCCAGTTCGTGCATTGTTGCATGGGCTCAATTTGTGTATTGAGGGGTTTCAAACCAACAGTTGGTTTGAATCCTGGGTGTTAGGTCCACTTTCTCCCACGGGCCTGCATAGTAGGCACAGGCTAAAAGCATGCAGGTTATGACAGTGCTCTGTCTTACTGCGTGTTCAAAACACAGTACATTATTGTGACATTTATCGTCTAGTATGATATGCACAAATCACGTTTAATGCAGGGGTAATGATATTAGAACGGAGGGTTATTTCTTATTACCCCTGGTTTAATGACCCTAACAAGTTACATAGTGGGGTGTGAACCAGGCTTGTTGTCTCTGTCATCACTGCAAAAATTAGTAGCTTCGCAGCGGCTCCTGCCGGAAGGTGCGCCAGGGAAGTGTGGCCGGGACCGTTCGTCTCGACCCATGCAGTGGCCTCATTGCGTGCACGTGGAACCCGTGTACGCACGCGGCGGGAGTTGCAAATCGCAGCTGGGGGAGTGATGAATGAGTGCCATAGACAATCGAAACATTGATCAATGCTTGAAGGTAGATACTGGTGAGTCTACCTCGCACAAGGACGGTTTCGCATGCAACAAGGCCGTCAACACCACACACAGCAAGAGTTCGAAGACATTGCACATGTTTGTCGTAAAACACGTGCTTTTACTTAGCGGCCAATCCTTATTCGCGTGGAATTTGCCTGGGTTGTCATCACAACGGGCACAAGAGTGCGCCTGTTGGCGTAGAGTTGTCTGTGGACACGTCTGATTCATCACGCGTCTGAATCATCTTGGTGGTACACAAAGAATGCTTGCATCTCTAAACTGTCTGGTGTCGAGTAGTTGACGAGTACACCAGTGCATCCATTGCCTTTTCTCCTGTTGATCTAAGGAAGGTAAGGGGATATGTATGTTGTATATCGCATCATTCCATGCATTATAGGGACATGACACAGTACTTTTTGCCTCCACACGCGTAATCAGTGCTGGTTGAAGTTCGGGCACCTTGCCCAGCGCCTTGCGAGCAATGTTGCATCGTAATTATGGCGCAATAAACCGTGCTTTAGGCCTAGTCTCGTTGTCTGTGCTGCCTCTTCTGTGTTACCAGGCCGCGATTCCTTTCTGGCTGGTTTACCTGCTGGCCATCGCTCGGCGCCGCATTTACTAGCATTCTGGTGACGTCATAGCAAATATCACGTCATAATTTGGCAGTTGGGTATTTTGCAGGCTCCCCAGGAAACGTCCATCGCTTCTCTCTGAGAGCGAATCAGCCGTGCAGATGGCCGCAGTACTGCTCTTAATACTTCTCAGTAGCCAGATCTACCTATCAGATGCCTCAGGACCTGCAGCTACGCCTCCGCAGCCTTTCCAGGAGCACTTCAGATATCTTTACCCTCCTCCGAACGGTCCTTGGAGCAGTCGAAGGTCGTTGCAGCAGCAGATACCGGTTGCTCCGCCCCAGATATTAGCAGAGGTGCCTCGGCAGTCGCCTAGGCCTCCTCCTCCGGTAGATCAGCAGCCTCCTCCTCCACCAGAACCTCCTAAGGCAGCTGGCAACAGCACAGCAGATACAGCAGGTACTCCAGCGGCACCCCCCTCCCCCGACCCAGGCCCCATCCAGCGCAAAACATTGCAACTTCCTCCACACGTGTATCTCATATCATTTGTGATGCTGTTGGCCATCATGGGTGGGCTGCTCACCTGCCACTGCTTCCGCATGTGCCGCATTGCACGCCGCATGCGCCATGCAGCAGAATTGGGGGTCACCATCAGCTCAGCTGGATCCATGCTCAGCAAGCGGACCCCCCAAAGCGTTATCGAGTCACTTCCTGTCTCAAAGTACAGCAGCATACAGAGTCAGAGGCAGGCACAGTCAGCGGCATCTGGGGACAAGGCCTCAGGCGCAGGAGCTGCAGCAGCCTCTGGTGGCAACAGGATGAACTCATTTGTAGCGGCAGCAATGCAGCTGCGGGAACAGCTTTCGCGGCAAAGCGGCATTAGCAGCCGTAGCTTTGGCAGCAGCAGCGCAGCTGTGCAGGCAGCAGGCACAGGGGCAGGAACTGCTGCTGCTGCTGCACCAAGTGGTGGTCCAGAAGCTCCTCAGCAGCTGCGACACAGCAGCAGCACCAACTCTATCCCAGGCTGGCGCCGCTCCCTAAGTTTTGGGCGCAAGAGTGCAGCAGCAGGTGAGATTACTGCAGCAGACGGGGATGTCAGCAGTCATGCTGCTGCTGCAGCTGCCGCAAGTGACAACAGCGGCGATGCAAGCAGCCACGGCCAGCGACCATCAGCAGCTGGAGCAGAAGCACCTGGGGCGGGCGCAGCAGCTCGCCGTAGCAGTTCGGCAGGCGCTGAGCCCTGTGCAATATGTTTTGATGATTTTTCAGCTGACGATGATGTTAAGCAGCTTCCCTGCAACCATTACTTCCATGTCAACTGCATTGATGAGTGGCTGGTGAGAGATACCACATGTCCTCTGTGCAAAGGCACTGTACTGGATGAGGCACTCATTGAAGAGCAGCAGCGGGTCTCAGAACAGTTGGAAGCAAGCCTAGGTGGGCTAGGTAGTGGGACTATGGCCCGCAGGCGGCAGCAGCAGCAGCAAACTGGCGGCAGGCAGGGCAGGAGGAGCAGGCGCAGTCGCCGCAGTGCAAGCAGTCCTGGCAGCAGCAGTGCTGCAGGTGAAGATGATACTGCACAGCACCAGGATCAGCACCATTCAGCGCACAGCAGTGACAGCCCTGCCACTCATTCTATATCAGCAGCTGCACAGCAGTCAGGCAGCAGTGCTGCAACTCTAGCAAGCTCAGCAGCAGCAGGAGGTGATATTGAGATGGGAGTTGCTAGCAGAAGCGGCCACTAGAGGTGTTGATCCAGTGATCAACCAGCCTTCTGTGCTTCAAGGCTGTTGGGCTTGTGGAAAGTCAACGGTCTGAAGGTTTATTTGCCCCTTGTAGTGTCAGACATGGTGTCCTGCTTGAGGATCTTGCCTGTCTGTGCTTCCAGCTCTGCTGCAGTCTGACAAGGAGCTGTTGGTGCTGGTAGCAGTTGACGTGCTGTTGCAGCTGCGCTGAGTCTGCATAAGCATCTGTGCAGGCAGCAAAGTGAGAGTGTGTGTTACAGCACTGGCTTGAGCACACTGTGCAAAGATGCCCTGGGCGTCTCTCTTGGTGATTTCACTTGGCAGCGTGTATTTGGGTTTTGCACTTGACAGGCATATAATGGGGATGTGGCATCTTGGTGGCTTCAGCACTGGGCATACTGGCTGTGGTCATCAACTTGTGTGATGCATTGGCAGCTGTTGTTGTCAAAATGGCTTGCATATGCTTACCACAGGTGCTTATGTGTGGTGCAGCTCATGTGCGTGTGTGTGGGGGGGGGTGAAGGCAGGTGTTACCTCCTGTTACATTTTCTATGTGTGGTGTGCTGCAGTTTATGGGGAGTCTGCAGGATTTGGTGTCACTGGTGATGCTGTATGTGCTTTGTACTTTTTCTGTGACAGCACAGTTGTTGTTTTGCCCACACATGCAGCAACATGCAGGTGGCAGTACACCCAATCGCCCCAAGCTCCTTGTCTCATCCAGCCACCCACTGACTTGTGGTGGGATGCATATATGGTGCAGACTCTTTCAACCTTCCTGCAGCATACTGGCGTGGATCGCAATCAGAGCATTACTTACAGGCAATCGTAGTATCTAATGCAGCAGTACTCTTCTTCCACCAGACTTCTGTTGACAGCTTCACCTGCCCCATTGGGTGCAATGACGTGGCATGACCAAACAAGGTCTAGCAGCAACATGAACAGCTGGCACGTGTTTGTTCTTGATGAGACTCTATGCAGGCTGAGCAGTGCCATTGTGGCAGCATTGCAGCACCTGTTGAGCCCTTGAAGCACAGCGGCAGTTGGCCGCTTATGAGGTGTGAGATGGAGTGTGCGTGCAAATGGTTGCAGATTAGGAAATGTGTGCCTACAATCAGTTAGGCGTATCAAACCATTATCTGGCCAAGTGAAAGCAGGTATAACAACCATACACTGTCGGCCAAAGTTCTTGGTGCTTGTTGGACTGGTGTGAGATTGGTGGCAACTTGCTGCGCTGCACACGCATTTGTACAGGTTGCGATCTGTTGTTAAAGATGGATTGTTCTGCATTGCTGTCAATAAGGTGTCGGACTGTTTCTCTGCAGAGCATATATTGTGTGTACATGGTGAGACCTGATAGCCAGCTGACATCTGTCAGATCAGGAGTCAGCAAGTACTCACCAGCGCCTTTTGCTTTGCAACCGGTCATTGTCGCTGTGGCTGCTGGATGCTCTTTTGCAAATTCAATGCTTATAAAGGTATTGCATCTATAATTCTTGGCAACAACTAACACTAGAGGTACTTAGTGGTGTTGTGCATGAGCTCAGCATCCTGTCATCCCTGTTCCCAGCAGCAAGCACTCATTGATTGATGAACATGGCTTGTACACTAGGAATGTGGAGAGACATGCAAGAGTTGTTGAGGCGCTGCATCTGCTCATCATGTGACCCTGCATCCTACATTCCAGGTGATCAGGGCTTTGACTTCAGTGTGTCACAACTTGGGGTACTATGTACATACGCATAGCTCCTGCTATGAGAATGGCTTTTCTTATTACTTGTGGTATTGCTTGTCTGTGCAGTGTGGTGCGGTTCTTCGTGCGCAGTATGGAGCTGTTCTTGGCATGTGCACACAGTTGCTGCCTGGCGCAGCTGGTCTAAGTATTCTGGGGAATCTTGAGGGATCTCCATATAAGCATCTGAAAAGACAGCTACTTGCGCAAGGGCCACAGCTGCTTGCACAGCAGCATAAAGTACACCTGCAGTGTTTCTACTGGCATGTGCAGTGTCCTGTGGGTTTTTCGTGCTGTGGTGTATGCCTGGGTATGTGCAAATTCGCATACTGGAGTTCTTGCTGCCGAGCAGCACGTCTTCCAGGGTTTCCCTGCAGCAGGACAAAGCATGTGCGAGTGTGTCATTGACATTTGTGAATGTGCAGTATAAGGCACGCAGCAGATGCTTGCAGTGTTGAGCTGCATATAGAAGACAGACTTGAAGCATGAGGATCTATCATCTTTGATGCACTGTCAATCTTGCAACCAGTGTAGGGATGTCGCTTTGACAGCATTCTGGGGTTGAGACCAATACTCTCTGTGCAGGTCTACAGGTTGCTGTGATGTGGGAAGCCAGGCATGGCATCTACACCTTGGCAGTTGATCTTCTGCCAGATTGCAGCAGCCCACCTGTTACTGCCCCTTCTTGTCAGGCCTCCCAGTCGCTTGTCGCCTTGTCTGGTTGGTAGGCATGTTTGTTACTCTTAGGCCTGGGGGTCTTCGCTTCAGCAGATAAGTGGTGACGCTGTTGTAAACGTTTCAGTGACTGATTGGTGTCATGAATTTTTATTTTCGAAGGATGGGGACAGAGGATGTTGACTGATGGTAGATAGCAAGTGAGTGAACAGAAGATAGCATTTCAACTTGCTGCATGGCTCAATTTCTTTTTCAAGATAGCATGAAGGCAGCCTGGGCCAGCGCTGGCTGCCTGCAACCTCAGGAGGTGTGCACATGCCACAATCATTGTACAATGATTGCCTGTTTGTCTCGTGCGGTTTCACTATCCATCATGGTGTGCCAGTGTGGCTGAGCCACCAGGTAAGGTTGGTTTCAAACAGTAAACTAAATTATACTACGCAGTGAGAATACGCCACCAAAAACTTCTCCCAGGGGCCTTGCGGCCGAAGGGTAGACTTCCTTCCTTGCTTGCAAGACTCTTGCAGCTGGGGCAGCCGCAAATGGATTGAATGATTTAGCCTACTAGGTAGTACTCAGCCGTTGAGTACCTCTGATTGGTGTTGCAACTATCTGCTTGTATGCATCAATCTGCCACTGCACCAATATGTCCCGTCAGCTCTGAGCCGCAGAGTAGTACTGCATCTGAACGGTTCAGATGCTATGCATTGAACGCGGTGCCGCAGTGAGTCAGGATTGTTTTATGATGACTCTTTCTTCTTTGAAAATGACATGAAGAGTTTCAGCTCGCTTAGTGGGCCAATGCACAAGGACAAACCCACATCATCGCCCAAGACACCACTACAACACCATACTGAATGTTCTTTCACAACACCATACTGAATGTATTCACCCGATGATACACGGCCCCCTTGCTAATTTCCTTCTCGTGAACATAATGTGGTGGCTATGTTATATTGTACTTGACAATGTGATCTATAATTCTTCAATAGGACCCTGCACATGTATACACAGCTCCAAACACCAACAAACAGCAGAATACGAGCACTGGCTGCAGCCACTATCACCAACAAAAACACAAACATAGACGAATGAACAGTCACGAGTCTTTGAAGTCCTGAGTGCGCATCACTGCAGCCATTGTTGGTGTTGGCTCCTGCCACTCCCAGTAGTTGGTCAGCACACCATTCGGTCGTGGTTCACTGGTGCTGAATGGCTGCTGGGGCAGGCAGGGAAGCTGCGCAGTGACTTTGTGGCATGTGTACTGCAAAGCATCAGCACGATGAAAAAAGGTCCTCAGAATCACACCCCAAGTGATGGGTACGGCACTGCTTTGCAACCTGGAAAAATGAATCAAGAAGCAACATTGTGTATCTACAAGAACGCAACAAAGTCTGCCAACAGCAAATACCCCCTTAAAAGAACTATCAGTAGTAATAACTGATATACAAGGCTGTGGCAGCTGGCACTGCATGTGCTAGGGCATGGCTTCTCCCCATCTGCAGAGCTCCCCATCTGCAGAGGCAAAAGCCTGATCAGCAATAGAGAAAAAAAGAACATTGGAGCCTTATTCCTTTACCTGAGTTAGAAGTCCTGGGTAAGAAGTTGATTCTTGCATTTCTATAAGTTGGTGGTAACTAGCTTCATCTATTTGTAACTGCAGGCAACAAACAGCAGCATGATTCGTGTCCCAAGCAACACATTGCTGCTCAAGATGCCAAAGTTGGAGACATACGCCTTGTCAACAACAGTGCTGATGCTGCAGGTCTTGATGACCGCACACCTCTGCCAATTGGCAGCAAGCTGCAGCCCAGTCTCTGGTTTTCCTCACGCTACCCATTGTCAAGTCGCCTGCAGCGCCGCCACCCCACACCATGCCCTAAGGCGGCAACGTGTAACCCAGTGTCCTACCTGTGCTTGCCAATCCTGTGGCAGCGCTGTCGCCAGCTCTTCGCTGACCGCTCTGACTGCTGCTGCCTGCCAGCATTCCTGACCTATCATTTTCTCAGACAGCGGCAGACCTCTCTGCCGCAGGCGGCCATCAGGCAGGCGCTGGCCAGCTTCTATCAACACCTAGATGTAAGCACACACATGAGGGGCAGACAGGTTCAAGAACGAGGTTGAATCTTGGCACCTCAACTTAGCATATGGGATGTGGCAAGGTGCTGCATGGCGTCTTGCGAGGAGGTGTGCTGCTCTTGCAGAAGGCTGTCATCATATCAGGTGTAACAGAGGCGGTCAAGCTGCTGCTGCGACCAGCTGGAGGAGGAGTGTATACCAATGTGTGCTGTTACACTTGGGACCTTCAAGCACATGTGTTGCACGAGCTGCCAACATGCAAGGAAACAAATCAAGTGCCATCGCAGTTGGAGGATCATGCAGCACCTGAACAACAGCATATGCCGATTCACACCTTGCAGTGTTTGCAGAATGCAGCTTCTAGCTTTTCCTGATAGTCATCACATACCTGACCCTGACTGTTTTGTATGTACAAGTTGAGCACGCTGACCATGCGCAGTGCTCTGCTGCTGCCTTCTTTTCTGTCATGGTGCACTGCCAGTACGCTTTCTGCATTTGCAACCTGCCGGGCAGCCAACAGCACAGCAGTCCCAGCAGGTGCAAATGAGTTATCTGAGTACATGTCTGTGCCTAGTCTGACAAGCATGTTGAGTGCCACAATGTATCCAGAGGCCCGAGACAAAAAGCCTGGGCGTAACTTGCGACCCTGCCGCCAGAGTGTCTTGCTATATAATCTACATACGTATGCATGCTCATATGCTTGAGGTTCCCAAGTCTACTGCTTGTTGTCAACAAGGAGCAATATGATGTAGCTGCTGCTCACTTCTTCAAGCAGTTCCCTCGTAGTTCTGGCACTGCCTTTACCATATGATGATACTGGGACACCATACCGCTCCTGCAGAGCAGATAATGAAGGATACTATAGTTGCAGCATCTTGTTACTGCTGGCAGACGTTACTGCTGGCAGACGTTAAGGTGTCATCATACCACTGACAGAAGAAGGCCAATGCATTACGGCAGGGCTCATCAGGACAAGTGCTTGCAGCTGGTTCTGGGAAGTAACTTTGACCTCTGTTGCTGCTGAATGCCGAGTTTTGCGTGGTCATTGACATGACAGTAACAGATAAATGTGCTGATCAGAGGCCTACCAATCACAGTTGTTGCAATATTCTGCCAACGCTGCTGTGGCGAATGCCCAAGCAACTGCCACTGTTGACTGTGAATTCATGCCGCCAGGTGACTCTAGGATGCAGCAAGACTTGTACAGGCGGCCATGTGGCCGAACCGCCAAGCCCCAGTACTGATCAAGTAATTTAATGGGTGTCATCACTAAACATCTGAGCTGTCAGGTCTGCTCACCAGCCATTGCTCCAGGTCTGCAGTAGAACCACCACTGAATCTGCCATTGCCACCGATGGCAGCTGTAGCTGCCATCCTGCGGCTGTTTAAGGCATGGATGCTGTACCTTTGTAGCTTATCTGCGGCCATAAGGGCTTAATGAGCGCTGCACAGTAATCTTGGGCTTGCACCTTACAGCCCACGCTTGGGAGTGACTGACCTGCATGTGATAGGATCCGCTGAGTCGCCAAATGACGACTTTTGAAAAGCATAAAGTTCTGAAAACTTCTAGCATCCGTGTAGGATCCGAGGATCACTGTTACCAAGCAGGAACTCGTGAAATCACCAGCAGCCGAGCAAGGGAGATGATGGTCAAGGAAGGCCTTGCGCAAGAAGATAACGCAAAATCATACCATCAGCTAGCAGAAACGACTATTGATCAAAGCTTGCGCGCCATGCTTCTGGTTTTGTCATTTTTTACGGGACTCAAAGCCCAAAGGAGCATCCTAGGTTCTCTGTGCCAAAATAATGCAGTGTGACTATGCAACATGGCTATTGAACCTCTTGATGGTGCAGGTCGCTCGTGCGCTGCTACTGTCCTGTGTGATGGGAAATTGACCCACTATGCCCTTGGACGCGCATTCTGCGTGGCAACCTGATTCACTTTGCCATCCTTTTGACTAAATGATGTACAATTGAACGTCTGTCTGCGTACTCATCGCCTCTGAGGTACTTGCCATTGCATATATCACTCGTCACTTAACCTCGGCAGCGCTACACTTGCATTCCTGCCTGCTGCTGCCCGTACAAGGTCTCAACTCTCTAGCTTGTGCAAAAACGTGGCACGCGACCGCCATCGCTCTCATAAGTACCTATGACACAGCAGTACTCTCCGAGATTACAGGTCGTGTAGCCACGCATCCGATATTCTTCGAACACCCCCTCGGACAGACCAGTGGCCAGTGGATATAGAGCTAGAATGGGTCCTAGTTTACAAGCGGAGATCGCCATCATGGTTGGCATCCTGGTTGGTGCCTGGGTTTTGAAGGTTGTAGCAGTAGCCATATACATGATCTGCTCCAAGAGGTGCGGAGCGATGTAACAGCACCAATTGGGTATTTAACACCGCCTCATACGTAACGTCGAGAGTCTATGTTGAATTTATGGCGCCACAGAGGGTGCAAATGCACAGCAGTGAGATTGCAAGCTGACCTGCCCCAAACAGCTCATTTACTAACCCTAGCCTCTATTTCTTGCAGGCGCATGGAGAGGTTGCAGCAGCGGCAGGCCGAGCATAGCTTTGGCAGCTGCAAACCCACCCCTGATCACGTCATCAAATCCCTTCCAGTCATGCCGTATGCCATGCTGCATCACCAGTTAGGGTTTGGCGCAGCTGCACCTCTTGCAACCCCAGCACAGCAGGCAGCACCTCAGCAGCAGCAGTTTTCAGACGCTCTACAATCTGCAGTCTTTGCAGGCTGCCTCAACAGCAGCACAACAGCAGCAAGTAGCCCTTACCCTCCACAACCTCAGTCAGCACAGAATTGCTCAGCAGCGGGTGCCCCTGCACTGCTGAGATTCAGCCTATGCAACAGTACTCAGCAAGGAACAGAAAGAACGCTCGGTACCTCACAGTCTGCAGCCTCTCTGCACACATCCAGCTCCTGCAATGATCTGACACGGCAGCAGAGCTCAGATAAAGACTGCTGCCCAATTTGCTTCAATGATTATGAAGCCTGCAGTCAAGTTAAGCAGCTGCCTTGCAAGCACTACTATCACTCTGGTGAGACTCATGGGCTCTGTGTTTCTGTTGACATACTGGGTTGCAGTCGTAAACAGGCCCAAATCAGCAACGCTGCTATCATCTGCGTGTCATTTGCGAAGTGACTGTATTGCTTTGTGCATACCAACAATGGATCGCAATTTGACAGTCAAAGGCTGTTGCTGTGCCACTGAATGCTACTAATCCCCTTCATCCTGCTGTTGTTGACACACCATGGACTGCGTTGTGTTGCCTGCAGAATGTATTGACCAGTGGCTTGTGAGAGACAACACGTGCCCACTGTGCAAGAGCCCTGTGTGGTCTCCACCAAGCACCACTGGCAGCAAGGAACCAACAACAGCAGAGGCAGCAGAAGAGGCAGAAGCTGCTGATAGCACACAAGCCCATCAGAGAGGGGCAGCTCTTGTGCCAGGAGAGGCTCCAGCTTTGTACAGGGTTGATGAACCACAACCGTTGGAGCTGCAGCAACTGCAGCTGCAGCAGGTTGTTGTGGTACGCAATGATTAGCAGTGCTGGAAACTGTTTCTGCACCTTTGTAGGGAAGCTGTACATGGTGTTGGATATGATGATATTGGCCTGGTGATATCCAACATATGCTGCACAGCTATGTTCAGGTGACGCATATGTGTGTGAGGGAGGGCCTTTTACGGGACAGCGTGTAGGAAGTTGGTGGAGGCTTGACTCCTGTGAATATTATTTTACCATTGCACAGTGCAGCTGGCAGCATCTGCAGCCTACTGCCCTCAGGTTGAAGTAGAAGCGGATATGAAAGCTTTTAACTTATCTAGCCATCTCCATTGAACTTACCTGCGATATTGTGAGGGATCGATGCGTTGATCATCTGGTCTTGTCTTGCTGCAGCAGGCAGGCTGTACATCTGCCGAGCTTCACCAATATAATCGGCCCTGACTTTGCACACGCGGCTGTCCTGTCAGAGGCTCTATTCTTGCTTCAGGTACTGTTTTACAGGCGGAGCGTCATGACCTAGTGTTGGCAGCTCATGCCTGCGGGGGATTCAGTTCTGATTCACAGCAGCAGCAGCAGCAGCACTACCAGCTTGTACTGAATTCATGACAAAAAATCTTGGCATGCATTATCGGATCAATACTAGCCAGAAGCAGTGGGTGTATATCAAACAAAATGCACCAGGCGGAAGATTGCACACTGACCCAAGTGGGTCCGTATGGTCCCCCAAGTGGATTGACACAGTATGGTGCAAACGTTTGTGATGTGGTCATCTGGCGGTGTTGTTGGTATTGCTGATATCAACTGGGCCAGGACGTGCCTGAATGTGCAGCTGTGGCACCAATAGGGTTTTGATTTGAAATGATTACTACTGATTGCCTACGTGGGTTTGTCCAGCTATGATAGAGCTACTTGGTAGATGCTTTGGCTATATCTTTGTTGCAGTGTCTGCCAGCAGAAATTTTCATGGCCTCTCAGTGACATGATATGCAATGGTAGTTGTGCGACCGGTTATGCACTTGTCTTAATCTCTTTCAGACACGGGAAAGAAATAGAGCCATGCAGCAAGTTCAAATGCTGTGGCAGATATGCGAGAGGGATTGAGCCCATGCAACATTGATGAGCTGCAAGTGAGCTGACTGGCGAGTATGTGTACATTGCCTGCTTACCCCACTGGGCATGGCATGTCATATACTTCATGAGGCTCAACTCAGTTGCAAGGGTTGCATCATGAGAGTCTCTTTTACTTCTTCATACTAGTTTGAAGTACTGAACATTGCCTGTCAACTTAAAACGAGTCTTGTTTAGGGTGTTTTCAGTCAGTAGTAAGATATGATAATTTCCAGACAGTAGTAAAATAATATACCATTACCAATAAAGTAGTAAAATAAAAACGACCTCACTTGATGCCGCCTGAGTGCGTTCTGTTGCCACCTTCTCCAGCAGCCTGAGGTCATCCAGCAGGCTGCAGCTGCTGCGCTGTGTCCATCACCAGAGGGTCTCATGCATGCAATGCAAGTGGATCAGACCAGGAACAGGCACAAATAGCTGGCAACACGTCCCCCTTGCCTTGGTCTCGCCGTCTGACCGCTGTTTACCAACTTAGTAAAAGAAACTTTCTAAGTGAGCCATGCAGCAAGTTGAAATGCTATGGCAAATGCGCTGACATGCGTTGATGATAGGCGCAGGCTGCGCATCCTCATTCATGTAAATTATCTCATAAGCAGTGTGTGCATCGTGTAGAAACCTTGTGTAGTGTTGTCGGGGGAATTCTGGGTGTCAGTGTCATGGTGCTGGTTCAAACCTTAGCGCTGACCATCAGGGTCCAAACACAGCATCAGTGCACTCTTACATTTCACGTGTGCAACAATCCCGGATAAGAGCAGGACTGAAGTTTTCTGTAAATATCAACGCCATTGCTCTTGCTACAGCCACTCCTTGCGACAGTCAGTTGTCCACTAGAGTTGTTGCTGCTGGTGTCAGGCGAGTAAAGCCCCAAGAAGGGTCTGACAGCTGCAGCACGTCAGCTTGCAGATGGCTACACTAGTTGCTCACACACAGTTGTACATCAAGGCTGTGAAGATCGGCCTCTTCACTGTTGCCTTTGCGCATTGCTCTGTTGCTGCCTTCAGGAGGTTGCTGTTGCCAAGCGTCCTGCTACTGGCTTTTGTCGCGCTGTCTTGCGATCTTCACTTATTGATCATATATTGCAAGATAAACCATGGCGGAGGAGCAGGAACAATTTCATGAGGAGGAGTATGAAGGCGATGGCATGGATGCACAGGATGGCGCAGAGGCACACGAAGAAAATGCAGATGTAGGTATAAACTGTGTCGTTTTGCCGCTGCTGCCGCTCCCTTACTGCTCCTGCTGACCACCATGTGTGTTGTGCACACAGCTGGGGCCCCCAGCGGAAGGGCGGACAGTACACGGCTAAAAAATGCTGAAAGAATAAAAAATAACAAAACAAAAAACAAAAATGAAAAGCATCATGCGCCGTGTCTTGCATAGGAGCTGGAAGCGATGAAGCAGAAGCTCAAGGAGCTTGAGGAGGAAGCTGCAAAGCTTCGCAACACTCAGGTGGGGCACGTCAGTGGTATAGAGATGCCCTGATGCCTTCTATAGGATGGGGTTAATCTTGGCAGCATGTAGTGCTGCGCTACCGGTCTTAAGTGCCTGGCTGTGTTTACTGTTAAGGTGCGCATCCCTAGCCACCCATGACTCTTGCTGCTCATGACCAACCCGGACGTCTTCACTCCTTCGACTTCATTTGGTTTGGTTATGCAGCAAGGTGCAGCTCCTGAGGAGGCAGAAGAAGAGGCAACGCCTGAAGCAGGCAGCAAAGAAGAAGCAGACACGCGATCTGTCTTTGTCAACAATGTCGACTGGGGAGCCACTCCAGAGGAGCTGCAGCAACATTTCGCCACTTGTGGCACAGTCAACAGGGTGACTATCCTCACTGACAAATTTGGTAACCCCAAGGTAGGACAGTGGGCCAGGTCGCTTGAGGTGGTGTTGTGGGCTGTCTACTGCTATTAAGTTGTGGTGGTTCTGCTTGCATTGTCAGATGGCATCAATCTTCAGCAACCATTCCCAGACTTTTCTTCATCCAGCATCAGGCATACCGTGCCAGATTCGGTGGTACATGGGTCTATACTGGCGCTACCTTTCAACATGCTGTTGTTGGCAACCCTGGTGCCTGCCATGTTGGCATATTCTACTGCTTTATTGGATATGAAGTAGACAGGTCCACCTTGTAACTTCTTCTGTTATATCCTTATGTGTGCAGGGCTTTGCATATGTTGAATTCCTGGAAGCCGATGCTGTAGACAACGCAATCATGCTGGACAACAGTGAGCTGCGGGGCCGACAAATAAAGGTAAAATCAATGGAAGCTGTTGTCCAGCTGCCAACCATGAAGCAGGCTGCTTCATCAGCTGAATTCCAGGAGTCATCTAAGTTCCAGGAGCATCCAGCTGGTCCAAACACAAGTAGACAGACTCAGGTGGTAGCTGCAAGATGCAGCACACCAACCTCAAGTAGCTGATGGTATTGTGTTGATACTACCTGCACTCCAGCACGCTGCTGCCTAATCAGGGTGAAGCGTTGCAGCTTTGGGAGAAGTGCTGTGACAAATAGACAGTAAGAACTGCTGCATGCTTCTTGTTCCTGCAGTAGAGTCAGAAGTTCCTGGTACTGCAAATTGCCGTCATAATGGCAACAACCACCATCGTGCAAGTGCAGATAGTTGATATTCTGCCTTGCATGCCTGTACACTGCAGGTTATGCGCAAGCGGACAAACGTACCGGGTTTGAAGCGTGGCAGGGGAAGAGGACGGGGCCGAGGCTTCTATGGTGCACCAAGAGGGCGGGGCTATTACGGGTATGGCGGCTACGGATATGGAGGGTATGGGTAGGTCCCCTAGCTCATCCCCTAGTGGGGACGCTGTGGGGGTGCTGCCACTTTGCACTGTGCTGCACGTCCAAATACTTATCATTGTGCAGAGACCATACGTGCAAGCCCACAGGTGTGGCAACAGAGGTGCTGGCTGTTCCCACTAGCACAACAAGTTCCAACATTGCCTGGGCTGGCAGTGTGCTGACACAGAGCTGCTGATGTTTGCTGGGTACACAGGTATGCCCCTCGAGGACGAGGCCGTGGAAGAGGATATGCCCCCTATTGAGCCGTTTCAGCCGGTTCTCAATCGCTCTACCTCCTCCCTCCACCACAGCATTGATGGCAGCGACACAGCATCAAGAAAATGAAGCGCGCTTGCTGTTGCTTGACGTGGCATCACCAACCTCGTGCCACGATGTCTATATGTTCAGTAGCATGATGTCGGACAGCCCTGAGACGTCCATACGCTGGGGATCGGGTCGTAGGCGCCTGAGCAGGAACATCGAATGCAAGCGTCCTTCTCGTGGGTTATACCCCGGAATCGCTTCACTGCCTACACATTGACTATCTGACATTGTTTAGTCGCCTACAGTGCTCGTAAGTGTAATGTCTCGGAACAGTTTGGGCCCTGTAAAACTCTCGTGGCACCCTCACGACTTCGATCGTATGACAATGAGTGTGTATTTGGGTTCAGATTGATGCCGCAGTCAGTCAACAGATCAAGACGCTGTGCTATCTTGCGATCGTTCCTCAGTCAGCATTATAGCCTGAAAAAAGGCATTTGGCTAATGTATAGTGTCTTGCACTGGTTTCGGGGATGACAGCAGAGGGGCAGGCAATTTCTGCCAAGGGCTGTACTGATGTTGCCTTTTATCCTGCTGCTGACTGCGCTGGTTCCATGCTCGACAGCGGTATGCGATATTATCTGCCAGCAAAGACAGAAGGAGGCATTGGTTGGGCTGTACGGGGCGCTGGGTGGTCCAAACTGGCCTCGCAACCAGGGCTGGACAGAAACAACTGAGTACTGCACATGGCAGGGGGTGCAATGCTGCGTGCAAGTATCAGCAGGCGACGAGCTAGGATGCACAGTGTCAGGAGCAGTCGTAGGCTTGGATCTGTCAGTGAATAACCTTACTGGCACCTGGCCTGCTGTTCCTCTCGAGGCCTTTGCAGACTCCCTGCAGTCTTTGAATCTGAGGGGTAACAGCATTCAAGGCTCGCTGCCTACAAGCATAAGCAAACTGCAATCGCTGTCAGTGCTTTACATCGATGATAACATGTTGTCAGGGCCATTGCCAGCCAGCCTAGGGCAGCTGCAGAACCTGACACAGCTCACAGCATCAGCTAACAGGTTCACTGGGACGATCCCCAGCAGCTTGTCGAAGCTTGACCGCTTGCAGTGGCTTTTGCTGAACAGCAACCAGCTAACTGGGGTGGTTCCAGGAGACCTGCTTGCGCTATCACAACTGCAGCTGCTGTCATTGCAAGGCAACATGCTGCAGGGGCCGTTGCCTACAGAACCAGCAGCTGCACAGCCGGCACCAGGGCCAGGTGCAGCCTTGATGGGTGGGTCCACCTCAGGTACGGATGATGGGTTGCAGATCAATTCACCCTGCTGGCAGCCATGAGTGCAATTGTTCAGACTTATGGCAAGAACTACTAACACGTTGCAGCAGCTGCCATCAGAAATTACGTCACCATCAACCCCTTTCATGTTATACCCGGCACTGTATACTTGAGCTTAGCTGGGTCAGATGGCAGCACTCAAAGCAGCATGTAAACCAGCAGCAATGCATGCTTGCTGGACCAGATGCATTCACAGCTGTTGGATATGCACTCTCTATGCCAATATGCCGCTAAACGACATCGTGCAGGTGTAAGCCCACTCAGGCTTATAGAGGTGAAGCTCAGTCATAATGAGATTGGGGGCACCATCCCCAACTTCATAGCGCAATTATCAACTCTTTTATTGGACCTCAGCTACAATAAGCTCACAGGCAGCGTACCAGCAGTGTTTAGCAGCAATGGTGTGTTGCGTAATCTGTACCTCAGCAACAATAGACTAAGCGGGACCTTGAGCTCTGGCTTGCTGAGGTGAGCATCTGTCTGCACCCAGAAAGGCAGTTTCAAGCTGCTGAGTAACTTATTCTGTGCCATCCACATTTTGGCCTGCCCAGCATGCTTTTACATCACTCCAAAGCCACAGTGATTCTATGTGTAGACCAAGCCTCCCCTTTCTGCATCTGCAGCAGCTGCTCCCATCAGTGCTTCAAGTTGAGCTGCTCAGTGCTGCTGCAATGCTTGCAGCTTCAAAGTTGTTGATTTATTGTTGTGTGCAATGTGCGCAGTGCCAGCCTTCAGGTTCTCGACCTCAGCAGTAATCAGCTGACAGGAAAGCTGCCTCCACTAGCACCGTCAGCATATGCAGTAGAAGTGATCAACCTAAGCAACAACAGTTTCACAGGGCAGATACCAGCCAACGTGGACCGTTTGGTGAGCCTGCAACAAGCGGACTTATCTGGAAATAATTTCACACCTCAAGACGGGCTTCCAGCTACACTTGTAGTTGACAGGTGGGTTTCGCCACCTTGCGTGACTTCTTCTCATGTATGCTAGAAGAAGGCTGGGCTGCTGTTGACCAACAGCAATTGAATGTCTTGTCTTGTGATGGGGTAAGCTGGTTCTATGCTGCTGAATTTCAGCATCAGCAGTAGTAATACAACAACTGATCCTGGTCAGTCAGCTTATGTAATGACTGTTATTTCACTTGCAGCTCGCAACCAGGGTCTCCTGCAGACCCTGCAAATCCAGCTTTACTTTGCAGACCAGTAGTGGCAGCCAGGAACCCATCAGCACAATTTGACCTGGACCCAAGCAGCTATGGCTATGAAGGGTGCTATTGCAAGGACCCCTGGACCCCTGTGGTCAGGCGGAGTGCAGGCAGCGGAACAGTCAGCATGACGTGCACCTTGCAGCAACAGGTGGGTTCCCCAGAATCACCCACAGCAAGCAGCTGCTTGCAGGATGAAAGGGCAATGCCTAGCGTTCAACATGACTTGCAACTGCGGTGCTTGCATAAGCTACTGCCTGTGGTGTTAATCGTTCACCGTCAGTAACAGCTGCCTCGGCCTACGCTCCTTGTTGATGCAGATGCACCAGATGTCTGCTCTGCTGTTTTTCTGGCACTTGCAGGACAAGTCAGTACCTTTGGCCCGCATTCTTGGCCCACTGCTGGCTGTCCTGGGTGTTGCGCTACTGGCACTTATCTTTGTTGGAGCTGCTTGGCGCTGGGGCTTGGCTGGCTTCGTGCAGCGCTTCTCAGACCAAGCTGAGAAAAAGGCACCACCTGGTGCTACAGCTAAGGAGGTTACTTTGGTGCTGACAGATGTGCAGGCAAGTGCTCACTGACCTCGGGAGTCAGCTGTGTCTTGTGATGATGTGCTCTTGAAGCTGTGCTGCATAGCTGGTAATAAAAAGACGATAGCATAATGATAGCAGCAGCGGACAGTACTACCATCATCAAATCAGTATCAAATCCTCCGAATGGGATGTAATATATGGCTCAGCAGCTAATGATGGTCATGAAAGCGCTGTAGCTAGCTTCCTTGTATCACCTGTACCTCAGTTTCAATTGTACGGCTTCCAGGGATCTACTGAACTATGGGAGTGGGATCAGCAGCTGGCATCAGAGGCCTTCAAGCTGCATGACCGAATACTGCGGCAGTACATGACACACTTCTTTGGTTATGAAGTCTCAACTGAAGGCGACGCATTCCTGGTGGCCTTTCATGAGCCATTTGATGCTGTGGCTTGGTGCCTTTGTGTACAGCTCGCCTTGCATTGTGAGTCGCAGGCCTGGTGTGGGTGGAGAGCAAGTGCTGTTGGCATCTTGTTTACAGCAACGGTTGTGATGTTGCATGGGCAGTTCTTGCCTACTGTCACCGTACGATTCTGCATTGATCAGTACTGCCAAACACGACTCACATCTTTGTAGCACAGCCATTGGTGCGACAGACTACAGGCGGGCAACAAACCGGTGATCTGCCTATGTATTAGGTTGTGCCTGCTGATGGTGTGATGAGCAGGGCAGTGCAAGTTACGCTGCTGATACCCCATGTAGCTTTTTCACTGTGCTGCTTGTCCTTGTCATTTGCAGATGCGGACTGGCCTACACCACTGCTAGTGCATAAGTCTACCTGTCTAGATACAGCAGACACACTGGAGAAGAAGCGCCTACATCGGCAGGACAGGTGGCAGCACCCAAGGAGTGAGTTGCAGGGCATGAGGTATATTTGTTGTTGTCTGGTCCCAACTTACTTGGCTTCCTAGGGGTTTGGATGAAGCACATCGCAGGAGTCTGATGGCCTTGTTGTACAGGATGCTGTGTGCAACTACTGATTGCAGCACGCTGTCATGAGATCAGAGGTGCAGTCTGTAGACACAACAGCTGGCACCCCGTTCTAGCCGTATGATGGCTGACGCCTACACAAGGTTGCATTTTGGTTGCCAGCCCCTTGCTGTTTGCTGGATATCACTTCACCAGGACCACTTCAGTTCATTGTTTGGCGCTGGAAACCGGCAGCTTGCAGGTCCACTTTTATCAGTGCCTGATCCTGTGTCTTATAAATTATCATAAAAACATGATCTCCGGGCTCTGAACCCTTACAGAGTGCGTCCTAGCCCACTGTCCTGCAGGCTACGATGCACAAGGACAACACGCCAACCTGTCAACTGCTGATATGGACGGCATAGACGGTCTTGATGGTGGTGCTTGGGCTAGTGGGGTAGATTCAGTGATGCAGGCACCACTGGTAGCTGCCGACGACGACTACGAGGACACCACTGGCAGCAGTGGTGCTTTGGATACCCGCGCAGCGGCTCAGTTGGCAGCATCAGATGCCAGGAAGGTGAGCATGTGTGCTTGGCTTTAGGTCAGGTCTCGAGTATGCATGTTCAGCCTTCCCAAGTGTCTTCTTGCTATGTGGACAAGTAGAGGCACATGCAACATTGTGCTTTTGTTCCTAGTGCTCTTCAAGGGTATAAGGCTGCAGCCACGCATTGGAACTGGATGGTTCTGATGATACTGTTGAGTACTTTGCATCTGTCTTCATAACTAGTATATGACAACAGACGTGCTGTTGCTGTTGCACTTGCACACTTTCACAGGCAATCGACCGCAGCGTGCTGTTTCGTGGTCTGCGTGTGCGCATGAGCGTTGCTACCGGAGGTGTTGACTCAGTCAGGCTGCACAGCGTCACACAAAGAGCAGAGTATGTTGGAGAAGTGCTCAGGAAGGTGCAAGCAGTTGGAGAAACTCCACAAGGTGGACAGGTCAGTGGCTCGCGGTTGAGTTGCCACTGAAGCAGGTGACATTGTTGTAGAAGCTCCAGCAGCTCTGCAGCTGTTGCGCTGTTATCCTCCTTGTAGCAAACAACTCGAGGTGGTTGTATGTATCAATTTGGAGGAATCTCCAGAGTCCAAAGAACCTAAGTTGCGCGAATTGTGTTGTAACGTGTTGCTGCACCAGAGTGTTACTCCCTGCTGATCAACCTATCTCTTTTGCTATTGCCATCCTGCAGATTATCATGGACTCAGAGACCTTCAGAGGCATTCACTCCAGGCTACCAGAGCTGGGTAGTGTGGTGCTAGAAGCTACACAGAAGCTGCTGCGGAGCCGTGTCGGTCCAAGTGCTCAGGAACTTGCTAGCATGTTCAGCAGCCCCCCAGGTACTGAGTGGCTCCAACGACCAACAGGTGAGCACACTCATTAGAGTCACTTATGTTGAATAGATTGCCGTTCATCAATATCTAGTGATTGTGGCAAGCTAAGCTTACGTGATGTTGAAGATATTTTTTCCCACTCAGCTACACAGTATAAAGCCGTGGCAAACAGCGTTGGTAATGCAGACACCAGCGTTTTGAGCTGGTACACTTTGAAACTGAGCATTCATGCCCTTCACAGTGCCTGCCAGTATTCCTGCAGATGAAGCATGTAGTAAATTGGGGTTGGCTGCCATTATGGACCTGCAGGTTGGATGAGGAACAGCACAGACTTCAATGCAGGGCAATTTATGCCAACTATCCACAGTGCAGAGGAAGCTGTGCCCACTCACAGCTCTGAGAATAACATTGCAGCAGCAGCTGGTGCCAATGCCGGATTGCCAAACATTGCTGAGGCGGCTCAGGCTGCAGCTATTGGGGGCTTGAACGCTGCTGGGGCCTATGGTGTGAATAATCCACCGCCAGGTGAGTGGCTACCTGTCATTGAAATCTCTGGCAGCAGATCTGGCCATCCAACCCCATATGGGATATGCCTGTGGTATAATGGATCTGCATCCTCCTGTTGCACTCATGAGTATCAATTTCTCAGTGGTTGAGAGGTTGAGAGGTTTTTGAGGCCTTATGCCTTGGCACTGCATGCATAACAACTCTAGACACGCTCACTAGCCTGCAAAGACGTACGATATTGAAGCCTACAGTTGTCTGACAAGACTGTCAGGAAACTTTCAGAGCTTCAGCATCTTACCTCTTGGCAGGCCGGTGTAGCCCCGGTCAAAGGCTGAGATAGCATGTTGTGCAGAGTCGTATATCTGCCATGTCTGCAGGCATTAATGGCGATAGTGCCAGGCGCAAGTCTGCACTTTTCTACACTTACGCACCCACCAGGGGTGATTTGGAAGAGGGTGGTATCTCTGGTTCCCCTGGACGCATCAAGGAGCAGGGGGGGTGAGCTCTAAAAGACTGCTTCAAGTTACACTCTTTGTTTATCCATCCTATCTGTGCTGCATTTCACAGGCGTAGCAGGCTCAAGAACCAGGTTGCCATCTGTGTAGTAAGGTCTCCCACTGGCACCTTGTTGCATTGTCCAGCAGTGGACAAACCAGCCGCAAGCGCCTGACACCCATTCCTGTACATTTGTGGACAAATTTTTAGGTTCCTACACCAGGCAGCAGTTCTGCTGGGCCTGCAAGCGGACGATGACAAAGATTCCAGCCGCCGCGGCACCAATGACAGCATGGCCACCTTTGCAGCGGAAGCCCCCTCAGCAGCACGGTCACGGCCGCCCCTCATGGGCTTGGGCCGCCTTCGGAAGCGGGACAGACAGCAGGTCCGTGCCAACAATGCACCACACAGGGATCGCCGCAGGAGCAGTTTGTCCTATGGAGTGATGGTGATTGATATGGGCGTGCACCAGCTGTCAGGGCTGCCGCAGAAGGTCAACCTGGTGCAGGTATGCTCTTCAGGGTCTTGCTGTGGTTCGCTTACACCACAGTGCGCCACAGACATTGGCCTGTGCTACACCGTTGGCTGCAGCCGCAAAGTCCCAATGCAGTTTTGGCCATCTGCAACTGCTGTATGTCCAGCACTGACACAGTGTAGAGCCATCCATTGGCGGCAGGAAGCATGAGATTGCTTCATAAAAGTCTCATACCTGCAGGTTATGCCTTGTGGCTTGGAGGACCGCGCTCGCTTCTTCCCTCGCCTGGACAGTCTGCGGCAGGAGACTCCTGGGTACTTTGATGCTCCTGCTGCTGGCATAGTGCCCCTGTCAATTAACAGCGATGTGGCGGCCAACTCCATGCCACCGGTCACCATTGTCTTCTGCACCATTGACAAGTGAGTCCCCATCAACCCACCTTTTGATTAACACCTTGACAGCAGCTTACATGGAGATGCTCGCAGTATGTACCCTGGGGGAATCATGTGGATAATCTCACTCTACTCGTCATGGGGTGGTATTCAGCTCATGCAAACAGCTAATGCCCTGACCTGCAGATCATAATGCGTCTATGCCTCGTCTGTCACCTGCTCCAAGCCTTCTGCTGCTGTTGTTTGCAGATATTGCGACTTGGTTGCAGCCAACCGCCCTGCCGCTGAGCTGGCGTTGGAGCTGTACAGTGACTGTGTGCGTTGGTTGTTGCTGGTGGGCGGCGGCTACGAGTGCCAGGAGTCTGAGGGCACCTTCATGGTGGCTTTCAGCGGTGCAGATGTGGCAATAGAGTGGTGCCTCATGGTGCAGCAGGTGTTGAAGGATATGAGCTGGCCAGCCAGGTGGGTGTCTGCAGATGACGTCTACCATGCTATACGATGTCTGCCCTGGGGAATCCAACCAAATAGCAATGTTGCTCATAGGGGGATTTTGACACTGGTGTGAATATAAGATAGGCCATTCTGGCATCACCTTTGCATGCAATGGTCCACTGTGTAGCCCGGTACAGACACCCGGTGATTTAAATGATTTTCTCATAATCAGACTAAGTGCATGGTAGTGCATGCCTTGCATCTGGTTGTATGACTAATACTGACTGTCTGAGGGCTGTTGTGCTGCACGTGTGCATCAGTGTACTTGAGCTGCCCCTGTGTGAGGAGGAAAGGGATATGCACGGCAATGTGATGTTCAGTGGGCCTCGTGTGAAAATGGGAGTCTATTCTGGAACACCTACACGGGTCATGCCACACACCACCACTGGCAGAGCAGACTACTTTGGCCCGCTGGTGAGCAACAGCTGGCACTTGTAACCTTGGCTGCTGTTATTGTGCATAGCACTGTCGAACCCAAGTCCACCTTGATGCATGGCAGCTGGTGTATGTTGTATCTAGGCTGCTGCAGATCTGTGGCATGCTGTTGAGCGCTTGCTTCAAGCAGGCAAACTGCCGTGGATTTTGCATTTCACATCTGCATCAGTCACCTCCTGCTAGTGCCTGCGTTGAGTCTCTCAGGATAGCATGTTGTGGTAGGGGTGCTGATTGGCAGCTTGCAGGCTTGGTGGATGAATCAGTGCATGTCAACATGAACATGTACTGCATATCTCATCTGCCGGATCATCACCAACCACTGCCGCCATCTGCCTCTGCTTATTGCTTGCAGGTCAACCGCGCTGCACGCTACTGCCATGCTGCAGCTCGTGGTGGTCAAGTGCTTATTTCAAAGGAACTTATGTTTGAGGTCATTGGCCAGTGGATGTCCATTGACCCTGTTGAGCTCCTGCAGAGCGACTGCCTGCTCGAGTTTTCCGCATTCTTTGATGAGGATCACCGCCTCTGGCCCTGGATGTTCAAACGCCGCAGCCATTGGGATATGGCCATGCCAGCGCACCTGTACCCTGCCATCCCTCCCCCACCCCCTGTCATGGGGCCTTTGTGGCAGCAGGCAGCAGCAGAGGCAGCGGCAACGCCGCATGTAGTCTGGCAACAGCAACAAGCTGGCCTGCAGCGGCTAGGAGCAGCTGTTGGCCAAGGTGGGCTTGGCTATGAAGGGCGTCCTCCAGGAGGTGAAGCAGACAAGCCAGATGCCCCGCTCAGTGCCAGGACTCAGCTATGGGACAGCGGCAGGATCAGCAACAGCAGTTTGAGTCAGAACAGCGGCATGCTCAAGAGCCATGGCAACACCTCTGCTGCTGCTGAGGAGGTTGAGATGCTGGCAGCAACTGATCAGCTCTTGGCCAGTAGCGAGCATAATGTGATGCCTGACGCTATGCCCCTCGGCCGGCTTGCGCCGCTGCATGAGTCAGCAGAAGGAGGCAGCAGCAGAGCTTCAGAAGCAGATGGCAGTTCCCTGGCACCAGCAGAAGATTCCCGCCCAGCTTGGGTTCGTTCTGTGCCGCCACACCTCAGGCGATACAGTGATGTAACACAGCAGTACAGCCGCCTCGGACCTCAGCACTTGCAGGCATTGCAGATGCAGTACAATCAAAGTTTGGCAAGGCAGGGGTTTTTCACCCCACCCTATGGCCAGCCATTTGGTCTACTGCAGCAGCACATCAACCGCAGCGGGGCTGGCGGGATGGGCCCCATGGTTCCGCCGCTGCCTATTGGCGGCTTGCTACAGCCTGGGTATCTGTCAGCAAGGCACAGGCGCCCCAGTTACCTCTCGGACGTGTCAAGCCGCTACCAACGGTTCAGCAACGTATCAGACCTCAGTGGCCTGTATGCCTCCTCCCATGGCTTAGTGACTCCAGGGGGCACGCCTGTAGCACCCTATGCATTCCTCCAGCGTGAGCCAAGCAGCAGACGACCCTCAGCCCTGTCAGATTTCTTCCCTGTAGGCTCAAGAAGCAGAAGGCCATCCAACACATCGCAGTGCGAGCGCCCAGGGTGGACGTCTATGGGCAACAACACGGTGTCTGGGACTGACTCTGCAGGAAGCCAGGCCGGTGCAGATGCTTGTGGTGCTGCATTTGCAGGATTATATGGTGGTGCAATGCAGCCTTCAGCTTTCCAACAGCAAATGCAGATGGAGCAGCAGGCTCAGCAGCTGCAGCGGCAGCTCCAGCAGTACCAGCAACAGCAGCAAAATGAGCAGCAGCTGAAGCAGCAGATGCAGCCAGGTGTACCTCAGAGGTGGCACATGGTCAAGATGCAGCGTGCCGCCTCTGGTTCAGGTGCCACATCTGCAGGAACCAATGTCAACTCTGGTGTTGCTCATGGGGTTGATCAGGGTAAGCTGCTGCTGCACAAGTCAGCTCCATCACAGCTGCCATCAGCAGCGGCTATGGTTGGAATGAGTGGGCACGATCGCCATGCATCGGCACGTGAGAATGTGTCCGCAGCTGCTGTCACTGCACCATTCAATGCAACAAGCCGGCATCTGGGGACCTTAGCTGGTGCTGTGCAGACGCCATTCAAGCAGCTAGCCCAGCAACAGCATTGGCAGCTGAAGCAGACTGAAAGCAGGGTGCCAGGCACACAGGGCAATGGTGCAGCTTCCGCAGCATCTGTTGCTGCCGCAGGGGAACGCAAAAGCTCTGGGACTGGCAGTGGCGGTTATTCTGGGCTGTTGCATCAGTCAAATAGCCATGCAGGCAGCAGGGACAGCATGGGCGCGAAGCATGCAGCCACACAGCCAGCTCTACCAGCTGCACTGCTGCTGCATGGTTTAGAGAGCCAGGTCTTGCCCGGCATGCTCCACAGCAGCAACAGACTTCGACTGGTCAGCAAGCGCCGCAGACAGATGAGCTACTGCTTCTTCCAGGAGACCAGCAAACCTGGAAACCCAGCAGATGCCGCAGACAGCAAACGATTAGTTGGCTCCAGCAGTAGTCATGGAGTGCCTCTGGCGGCTCATACTGGCACCGCAAGCTCCCCACAAAGTAACTATGCTGGTAGTGATGTTGCTGGTAGTGGAGTGGGTGTGTCACCTGCTGGACTAGCAACTATCGGGTCTGCAAATGGGTCTGTAGTCACCGGTGAGAAGGGTTCAGTAGGTAAAACTGGCAGGTATCAGCTTTTAGTTAGGCCAGTCTAATGGCAGCAGTGTTGATGCCACAAATTGTTGTTGTCTGCCATGCTGTTGATGCAGGAAATATAATTTGTGGGGCAAGGCTAAAGGTCGACATTGTCTGTTGCCACATGATACACTGCCCGGTGTTTTCTGTTCAACATACTGCTGTTGCATTCATTGGAGTTTCACAGACCCTTGAGCAGGACATTTCTGTTTTTGGGAGGTTCTTAGTCTTTTTGCTACATGTAGGACTTCACCTTTTGCGTATGCAGATCACTGTCTTGAAGACAGGTTGAGATGGCACTCTGTTGTTGCCCACTGCCTGTCTGCAGGTGCCAGTGCAGGGGTCAGCCGGAGAGGTAGTGGCAGATCATCGAGTGCAGGCAGTGGTGACTCTTTATCGCATGTGCAGCAAGGCTCCAGGGCCCCCCAGCAGCGGCAGCAATGGGCCAACACTGCAGTTGGAGCTGCTGCTGACACTGCAGAAGCAGGTCTTGCTGGTACCACTCTATGGGGCCCCTCAGAGGAGCAACAGCATGCCTCAGCAGCAGCTGCAGCAACAGCGGATGGTGCAGGTGCTCGTCAGTCATCCTGGGGAGCAGCAGTGATGGAGGATTACTGTGGGTTGCCAGAGATTGAGCCACTCCCTGATGTTGATGTCCTGGAGAGCTTGAGGCTTGCAGCCAATCGCACGCACCGACCAAGCACAGTTTCCACTCTGACAGAGTCAATAGCAGGCTTTGAGGGGCCTAACATTGGCAACATGTGTGCTGACATCATGCGCGGCAGGTGGCTCTGGATTGGCGAGCTGCTGGTGCACGATTTGGGACAGTTCAGGTGCGCTGTTGTGGCGTTGCAGACGCACGCCACTAGTGTTGTAGCTGTGACAGCAACTGCTGCAGCTGATAGTGTGCCTATGCTACACTGCAGCAGTCGTCTTGACTCTGCCGTCAGCCGGCAAGTTGCAATGGCTGTTTTCATCATCCTTTCAGCATGCAGCACACTCTGGACAAGGTGTTGCTGCTGCTCCCTTGACCGCTGTGGATGCGTGTGCACCCATCAATGGGTGTAAACCCTATACCTAAAGCCTATACCCAAAACCCTAAACACATATCCGCAGGTTCAAGGGCGTCGCTGGTGTTCACAGCATTGTCAGTGTGACCAGCGAGGAACTAGGTGGCCGCACATTCCCAACTACCATCAGGAGGGGCAAGGGCGAGCAGACCAGGCTGGGCAGGGGCCTGCTGGCTACGGTGCAGGTACGTAGTGGGTCACATTACATAGCCTGTAACACACAATGTATTTATTATCATAAATACATTATTTAGAGAATGTATCATACAAAGTGTGCATTTGACATTGCAGTCCCTCAGCTTCTGTCCACCTGCAGTGCTTGACAATCCACAAGGTCTTACGTGTGCTCTCAAGGATGCAGTACCATATTATGACTGGATCCAGCTGCTCCTCTGATCTTGAGTGCACTGGCGGGTAGCTTGGCAGTATCTACTGCTGCTTAGCCTGGCAGAAGGCAACCCTGCAAGAGATTTTGATCTGTCATGTGCAGAGCATTGCGCTGTGCTGGTGCATGCACAGAGCCTGGCAAGTGAGCCTTTCTCATGGGCATGCTGATTTCTGGATGTGTGCATGTAGATGCGTCCTCGTAACCCGCAGCTTGGCTGGGGGCCCTATGCCGGTCAGCAGCTGCTGCAGCATCCAGCGCCATCCACAGACCAACATGCCCAGCCGTACATGCCACCTGGTGTTGAACTATGCCATGCATGCAGCGGTATGGGACTTCAAACTGTACAGAGCAGCAGACCCACTACTGCTGCCACTGAATCGGAAGCAGAAACTGCAGGGGTCACACCACGGCAAGCTTCAACAGGCCCAGTGTCACCTGCAACCATGTGGGGACAGTCGCAAACGCAGCAACAGGGTTTTGGCAGCATGGCCACCTCAACAGCTGCCGCTAATGGTGTTGGGTTGGCCCCAAGCCGTTCTGTACACATGCAATTGCATGTGCCAGGTGAAACCCACATGGTGAGGGCAGGATCTGTCGGCGACTTGAGGGCTCTATATGGGTCGCAAAGCCCAGCACTCAATCCATTGCCTTTGCTACACTTTGGGTCTGCTCCAGAAGGTGCTGCAGCTGTTGCCCTTGCTGCAGCATCTGGTGCTGGCAGCAAAAGCAGGAGTGTGACAGCTGGCTACCACTACCTCAATCCAGCGCTCCATCCCAGTCACACGCCTTCTGATAAGGCCACGCGACATTGGCAGAAGCAGCTGCTGCAGCAGCATATATGGCAGCAGCAGCAGATGCTGCAGCAGCGGCAGCGCACTCAGCGGCGGCGCCACAGTGTCTGTGTAGGCAGTGTGCACCGCCGGTGGTGGACCAAACCGTATGGCGTGCGAGGAGAGATGTACCCCTTTGAGGAGGGAGATGAGTGGTCCTTCCATGTACCTCACCCTGAGGCGTCAGCGCCTCTGCAGCAGCAGGGTCACCCACCGGCATCCAATGGGGTCACAGAGGGAGCCATTGCTGCTGCTAACACCCCGGAGCCTGGCGCAGACAGTGCCATGAGTGATGAGGATGACTCAAGGGCATCAAGCTGTGCACATGAGCCATTAGCATCTATTGATGGTTGTGTGCCGGCAGTGGGCATGAGAGGAAGTGCATCATATCCAAGCCTGTGTGCGCTACCGTCCGTCAACTTGTGTGATGATGGTTCAGCCACAAAAACTGGAGGGTTGACTGATTCATTCCCCACTGTAGCACACCTCACTGCTTGTGATGATGTCAAAGGTCTTCATGGCAGTCTAGGTTGTTGAAGTGCTGCTGCAGACACTCTGTTGCTGCTTGACACTGAGTTGAGCAGCAAGCCGGGCTTCAGTGCATTGCTGCCTGCTGTGCTGGCCCCTGCCACTGATACAAATGTGTACTGCATTGGCATTGGTGTTGCTGTAGCTGTTGCTCAAGGCACTCCTGCTGTGGATGCAGTTGTGATAACTAGAACTGTCTGGGGAGAGCAGCAGAAGTTGCTGAGCCATTGGGTGTGAGCGCAACGTGCCCAGCTGAAGCTGGTGTGATATGAGGTTGCGGGATTATGGTTACCGCCTGCTGATGTTGTTGTTACACACAGGTGCAAATGCACTGTTCTTGAAAGCGTATGCTGCTGAGTGGATTGCAGGTTTTGATTTGCATACAGTGTGGGTAGAGCTCTTCTTCCTCCTTTTCTCTTCCTTACTTGTTTTTCTTTGATCTTGCTGGGGTGCATTGCATGCTTCTATACTGAAGTGTTGACTGTGCAGGAGTGCATGTGGTGGTGGTGTACTGCTCAAGTTGCAAACCATGCAACCACTAACATGACGTCATGTCATTGGCTGTGATGGTCCAAATCACGTCTTTCATGCAATGCATACCGATATGCCAAATAATAAGAGTGCCAGGAGACCCCAAGAGTATCAAGCATCAAAAGCACTAGTTCGCCGACCCCGCACGATGCCTTTGCTGGCAGTGTCAACATCTGGGGTCAACATATCATGTCCTGCACCACCCTGCCTGTGTTGGGGCCACATGCACACATGCACGTTTCGCAACCTGAACAACAGGTGCTGCATACTGTTGTTCCTGTCATCCTATACTTCATCCTGTTCTAACTCTGCGGCTATTTGTTCCCAGGGGTCCTTGATGCATCAACCAGTTGGAAACAGACTCTGGCTGTGCCATGGTGGCACAGCACAGCTGTTTCCTCGTTCCACCATGTGGGCATCCCTCAAGGGGGACAGCCCAATGTGCATTGTTGTGCCCTTTTACTTTCTGTGGCAAGCACAGCATGTCAATCCTCATCAGACGCAGACAGTTGTGTATGATCTGATGCATGAACTGCAATGAAGTAGGCTGGTCAAGTTATGGCCACATTTTGCAGCGGCAAAAAGTTGATGACTGCAGGACATTGAGGCTGAACTTGCCAGCAGTTGACATCCCTGGGAAGGGGGGCTGGCCATCATGGCAAGCGGGGTTTCTGTTTCTTTGCTGATATCATGCAGTAGGGTTTGATTTTTGATTATACCCGCCACTCACTCTAGTGCTGCCATTGGTGGTGGCAGCATGTTGCATGTTTGGTTGGACGTTCAGTTATACCATAGCATAAATGCCATGGCTGCAAAGTACCGTTTATTATTTATTATACCATAGCATATTTAGAAGTTGAGATCGGCTCATGTGATCAGTGTGTGGCTGCTGATACTTTCAACACTTGCAAAACACGAGCCAAGATGGGGCCTTTCGCTGTTGATCGCAATGCCACGCCCTGTCGGTCCTTGCTGATTTTTGTTGTGAATCTTTTCGAAGTTCATGTGTTCAACACAGCTACCTTGCTCTGGTGTGTCTTGCAACAAAGCCTTTGTTGCAAGATGCGGCATCATAAGTGATGCTTCACTGCAAGATACAATTATTGATGTATTTTCTAGAGGTCCCTACTGTTCATGCACAGGGCATTTGACGTGCAAGTCTGCTGCACAACTAATGTCAGTAACGGTGCAACTGACCCTCCTCCCTTATGGTCCAATTGGTTGCAACTCGCATGGGGGTAGTGAAAGCATCCACGTGTCAGTGCCCTCTCTGAAGAAAACAGCAACTCTCATGAGGAATCTCTCTGGTGCGTACGACCATATGCTAGGAATTGAAATGATTTATGCAACAGCTTTGCCGAGCAGTCAGTTAGTCTGCTATGTGCACGTGACAGCGCTTTATAGGTGTGCATAGATGCAGATCTGTACAGACCGACAGACCGGCGACATTCACGGACATTGTACAGTATTACGGTTGGCAGCTGTTGCTTTCTATCGTTCGGTACGCTTCAGATGCTGCTTTTATATACTTGTTGTCATCGTGCTATCGTGCTATACGCAGGCATATTGGCGAACTGGGACCCCTGGTCACCCGGCAGACAGCGCCCTGCCCTGAAAAGGCCAGACTATATACACAATACTCACAGACGCACATGCAATGGAACATGCACCAGCCTGACAGCTGTCAAGAGTTGAGTCATTTGCAGGTCACTGTGTGGGCGAAGGCTGTTCACACATGGCAAACACAGTGGTGGGTTTTTCTTAGCTGCTGTGTTTCTTGGTGAAAACTGTGAACATAGATGCCTGGTTGCCAACATTGCAGTTCTTGATCCTTGGAATTTGCTTTGATGGATCGTCGCTATCTGCGCTCTTCGTCGCTTGCTCGCAAGTTCTTTGATGATTTCCCTGACGCATCTCATATGCCACTAGAGTTCATGGGCCCGGGGCAGCACTATGCCTATGAACAGCATGTTGCCCCTCTCATGGACCTTTTCATTCGGTCACCAAGCCTCGCATCCTGTTGTGGGGTCGTTAAACAACTTGCAGATATAATACAGAAGGACTTAACTGTGTATGAGCAGTCCCGATCAGCTGCTGAGTACATCCAAAGCCCTTTTGCTGTATGCATGCTAGATGCAGCAGGCGGTTGCTCAGCACAGCCTCAAGCTGCCACATTCTACAGGGACTTGCTGAAGAGCAACTCGATAGCACTAGATGAGCTGTTATGCGAGGATATTCGTCGCAGATTCATTGCCAACGGCCTTCAGGACATCACCCAGAGCCTGACTGTTCAGTTGTACAAGCATCCAGCAGTGGCGTCAGCAACCCCACATCCCAGTAACTTGGATAGGCTGCTACTTTCTCCCGCTGCAGCTTGCAGCAGCTGCAGCAACAGCAGTAATGCTGCCACAGAGGGAAACCTATCGGCCTTGGCTGCTGGATTAGAATCTCCCCAGCTTGAAGCCAGCAGTACCAGCAGGGAGGCAGCAGCACCCGCTCCAGCAGGTGACACTGCTGCTGCTGCTCCTGCTGCTCCTGCTGCTCCTGCTGCCCCTGCTGGTAACGCTGCTGCTGGTGATGGCATCAACGCACCTGCAGCAGAGCCTGCCAGCATCCTGAAGCGTGCTGCATGGCGACGGCAGCTGGCACGGCTGAGCAGTCATTACCTGGCTGCTATCTTGGGCCAGGAAGGTCCGGGCACAGTGGTGCTGACAGGTGGGGTGATGCGCCTGAGAGTTAGGGAGCAGCTGCTGATGTGGCAGGGAACTCAACTGCCACTTTTGATCACAAACAATACTTTGTATGAACAGAGACTGCTGTACAGGAGTTGTGCTGCCTGGGCCTGCATTCAGTCATTTTACTATGCTCCAGTTGGGGGTTGTTGTCTGTGATTGTCTGACTAGTCAACCAGAATGCACACTGTGATGGATAAAGCATGCTGCAATGGATTATTGGGCCACACTAGGGCCAATACATGCCATCCCATGACAATGGATTGTGCGTTTCCTGTTGTTGCTGATGCAGGCAGCAACATTGCACGCATTCTTACCGGCGCTCAGGTATCAGAATTTGCAACAGATGATGCAGAAGAACAAAATCTAGATACAGAAGCAGCAACAGGAGCCAGCAGCAGCCCTGGCAGCACCATATCAAACATTGCATTTGTTGGGTACCCAGATGCAGCTGCTGCTCAACATGCACTGGATGGGTGCTTGAAAGAGCTTCTGACAAGGTAACAGCGCCTGGCGGCTTTCAGCCGCTTTGGTTTCTTCTGGAATTTGTTCGCAGCGATGGATGCTTTGCTCAGGGATGCTTACAAGCAAGAGTTGTTACTAGTGCAAGAACAGCACCTCAAAGAGGAGTGCAGCAGCATGATACCAGACCAGCAAGTGACAGAATTGTCAGTATCATCCCTAAGTGCAAGCTCCAGCTAGTAAGGAAGAACCAGCTGATGTATTTGATACTTTGGTCGCCGGATTGAAGCTGAAGCTATACAGCAGCTGACGATTGAAGTGGGTTTGTGCCAGGATTCTAATACATCTCTGTTTTGCCTGCAGGTGGTGCATGAGACATCCAACACCTCTCGCTGACCATCCGGGTCACCCACTGCTGCCACTGGCAGTAGCCACACAGCACCATCTGCTACTGATCCTGCCAGAACCCACAGGGCAGCTGCTACCGGCAGCAGTCAGATTAGATGCAGCAGAAGTGGCAGCAGCAGAAGACAACGGTGCATTCCAGGGGCCCGCGGCGGCAGCAGCTGCAGCAGCAACAGTTGGCGATGTGGCAGTGCCCCAGAAGGTGCTGTATAGAGATGTGATATTTGACTTTGATTTGACTTTGCATTCGAGCATGGAAGCCCTGCTGCTGAGTGCTGCTGTTGCTGGAGACCTGGTGTTAGAGGCAGCAGAGGAATCCACAGCAGCAGCAGGCAACAGCAGCAAAGCACCAGGCGCATCACAGAATGCACCAGCAATCTTGCTGGCTGCGGCAAATGCAATAAATGCATTTGCATATGATGGTGATGATGTGTTCGCACTTCCTAGTGCTGTGAGGGCTCTGGCCAATGGTAGGAGTCTGGTGAACCCTACTGCTGTTAGGGCAGTTGAGAGTTTCAGAGGTGCAACCCCACAGGCAGGCCAGACAGACCAACCTGCAGCAACAACAGCAACCTCAACCCCTATCAAGCAGAAACTACCCATAAGCACGTTCATGGGCAAACCCGGCCTACTCAGGAGGATATTAGATCACAAGGAGTATGACACACTTGGTGCAGCAGGGGCAGCCACTGCAGCACCTTGTGCAAGCGTGCAGCCATGCAGGGGTGCTGCTGCTGCTGGTTGCTTCTTTGATAATGCTGGTAGAGACTCATGGGTACAGCAGCTTTCACAAGAGCATGGCTGGACCTGGGGACGAGTACACAGGCAGTCAGCAACAGCAGCCAGTATCGCAAGAAGTGATCAGCAGCAGCAGCAGCAGCTATACCAGATGCCGACACACGTCAGCAGGAGTGTGGCTGGTGGCTGGTGGAAAGGCCCCGTAATGCAAGGGTCTGTGCTGTATGGGAGTGTCGTGAGCGGCATCATCTAGAAAGTCATGTGCACTGCACACAATCTGTGGCAACGCATGCCAGCGCATTGGCCACTGCATATCATGATGCTGCATGTCTCTATCTATTGTACACCGTGCGTGTGGAAGCAACTCCAGGTCACTTCCTGATTGTGTTGTGATATGTTGTGATCGACCAGGTTGAGCATCCCAAGCCACTAGTATGATGCTAGTAGGACTCCCACCATCATTGGATGCTGGTAATGATTGTCGATGGGTCCCTGGCTGGCAAGTTGCTTCCAGAAAAGACGTCGCCGCCGTCAGCCTGGCTGTACCTTTCCACCAGGATGACTCTGTGACAGTCTAGCTGTTGGTTTGCGTCCTCGATAAAGAGAACAAAGGCAGCGGTTATTGTTGCTTTTGACTGTACTCGGGTCAAGTTCAACAGTAACCGCTGCCTTTGTTCTCTCTGCCGAGAAAGCAAAATAGCAGCTAGACTGTCACAGACAACTTGTTTGTACTTGAAGTGTTCATATCCTTGTGCGAGGAGGCATGCCTAACAAGCGCCTGTTCTGTGGTTCAGCGTGCGAGAGTCGGCGACTCACTGAGTCTGCTGGCAGCAGAGCCTCCGCTCCTGACGTGCCGCTCCCGCAGCCACTGGTGCACCACGTGGCACCTTCATCTACAATCACAATGTGATCCAACCGACGCTATGGAAGACGCGTGTGCACCATTGAGGTGCGCGTTGCGCGCGTGCTGTATTGAGCGGACCAGGCCGTCTAAAGACATGCTTCTCAGAAGGCTCAACTGTTCAACCTGTCGAACACCTGCGGCACAAGGGCCTTGTTCAAGCCTGCAAGTGCAGCCACACATAGGCTCCGTGACGGACTCCGAGCTTCACTCTTGAGAGTTTTGCGATTGAAGGTGCGCTGGCTGAACCGGCCGAGGTTGAATCCGCGAAATCCAGTAGGTACGCTCATGCGGCCTGCGGCCGATACCGCAAGCCTTCAAGGCTAGTAGTACAATGCCGAGTTGCAACACTGGACGCCGCAGCGAGGCCTGTTAGGCCCGACCGCGGTGCGATGCATGTATCAGCCCTACTCATCATGATCATTTTGATGGCGATGACCAACGGCCACTGACTGAGTTCAGCGAACCAAAGCCGGCGTCTGTAACCAACTGCAAAGACAAAGAATTCTATTCGAATAGCACGCACTTGCAGCTTTGAAGGCCTATCGTATGGTGTATGTAAGCTGGCTTATCTTATTTCCAACAGAGGCCTCTAGAATAGATCTAAAGATCAGCGAAATCTAACCCAGCACTGGGCTGCTAAACGCTCTCAATCTGGGCCCAATCTCTGATTGAGGTACCTGTTATGGCAGTTGTTCCTCGGTGGCTATCACACAAGCATGACGTGCCATGTGCAAAGTGACTTCCTGTTCGTGGCACCTGCAAAGCTCAGCAGCCAAGTTGGCAAGGACTGCGTTCAACTTGTTGGTGATGTACATTGGTAACCACCAACTTGGTTGAACTTGAATTGGATGTTGGACGCAGTCCTTGCCGCAAGGACTGGCAACTTGGACGTTCAATATGCAATGTGGGCCGCCCACGTACCTGTCCCAGGACCCAGTCTGCTTCACAATTGTCTTGCAAGTGTCATAATGTGACTGACTAAGTTGGCCGGGCCGCCTGGCAATGACGCACGATGCCATGTACTACGTACATGTGGCACATGATGCGGTGTTCTTCAAACGTTTGAAGGCTGGCAGCCTGTCATAGTATGATACTATGACAACCACAGTCATGCCTCATTCAGCCTGTGCTGAGCACTTTTCTGCTGGAACTTCTTAGTTATACTCAATAACTCCCTCAAGTCAAGGCACCCATCCCCATCCATGTCACAAAGCTGAGCAGCCACTGCCAGGATCAGCCCTTGCTCCCACTTCTGAAGGCCTGGTATGACACTGACCAGTTGTGACAGCTCCTGTGGGTCCAGTCTGGCATCACCATCACCATCAAACTCAGCAAAAACCTGCAGCAGCACCCAGTGACTTTTCATGTGATACCGCTTCAAGCGGCGCTGACGATACACTGTGTGTGTTGAACACATGCCCCAGCAAGCCATTATCAATCCTGATGTGGCCTTGGAGCTTCATGCACCAACATGTTATGACTTGATGCTGTCAGCGGTTGATGAGGCATCAAGTGCTGTCAGGTTGGCTTCTACACAGAAATGACACATGATGGTGGCATTAACATACTCTGAGTGTCAGGATCCAACCTGCAACCATCAGGGAATATTCTACAAATTGCTATTGTCTTTGGTCCCGAGGGTTTCACAGGCAGCAAGCAGTGCCTGCCAGTCACATCTGAGACGGTCTGCCGTGTATGCCCCTCAAAAGCATAGTCCGACTAGCTCAGTGAGCCAGATCTTAGTCTGCCACAGATGCTTCACCCACCTCCCTCATGAGCTCACAGTTGTCATGAATGTACTCCTGCAACCGAAGCAACACCTCGCTGGGATCACGACCAGCGGCAACAGCTGCATGCAGCTGGACAGCAGCAGCAAAGGCCTGGTCCAACCCAGCTGCTAGGTTCTGCTGAGTTGCAACCACTGAACTACTGCTGTCAGATGCTGCCAGCACATTGCGGCCTGAGCTGTCTCGTGCCGCATCTTGGTTTGCTTGCCTAGCTGCTGGCAGCAGCAGTAGCAACAGGGCATGCACATGTTGGAATTCTGCTGCTGTAGCATTGGGTAAAAGCTGCTTCAACAAAGGCGGCAGAACTTCTGAGATGACCTCCGACCTGAAAGAATCAGGAACTAGTGTTGCATTGACAGAACCAAGTGGAGCTTCTCTCCGTTGAGAAGCTGGCTGGTGCCCTTGCTGCTGCTGATACTGCTGCCAAGCTTGCCCCAATGTATGTTGTCTGTGCTGCAGATAAGCAGCCATCCTGGAGAACACATGCTGCTGTGGAAGTTCCTGCAGTTGCTGGGCAGCTGCCGGCACCGCTGTCTTTTCAGGTAGCTGCAGGTGTGCTGTTGGCTGCTGCTCCAGCTTCTGCTCTTGTGGGTGCTGAGTGTTATATAGATCACGCGAGCGACTCGAAGAGCTCACACACGTACCCCCATAAGCTGTAAAACTTGCCTGTTGCTGCACAGGTATACTCAAAGACGGTTGCCCCGTTGTTTGAGAAGCTGCTTGCCAACCTGCTACCTGCTGCTGCTCAGCAGGCTGCTGCTGTAGTGGCGGCCAGCTCCCAGGTGGCAATGGCATGGGCAGCATTGGTGACTGTTCATCATGTGTCGCTGTTACCAATTGATCATCTGGTGCAATGCAACTGATAGTTTCCTGAGCCAGTGATTGGCCAGCCGCTGGCCAACTCAGGCTGAGTGGCTGGCTGTTAGACGCAGCCACGAGTGTCGGAGCTGCTGCTGCTGATGATGATGATGACAGTGGTGGCAGCAGCCCGCCTCTGACAGCATTGACAGACACAAGGGCACTCAGTGGTATGGGCCCAGGAGGTAGCGGTGGAGGTACTGCAGGCCTGGCTGCAGCAGGATTGCTGCCTGCTGATGCTGTAACAGTCGTGACACCACGGCTGACTGGACCTGCCACTGGTTCTGGGCTTATTGAAACCTGCAGGGTCCGCTGTTGCTGAATTTGTTGCTGCACAGTGTTTGTCGTCAGCTGCTGCTGCTGTTGCTGCTGTTGTTGTTGCTGGTACTGTTGTACCAGGCGGTTGGCTGCTTCTTCCTGCTGTTGACCAGAAGGGGAGTGTTGGCTTGCACTGTCAGAAGGGAGTGGTGGCATTGAAAGAGGATCCTGCATAGGCTGCTGACTGCACAACTTGATTTCGGCAATAACCAGGGAATCATCTGATTGCTGATGATCATCTGCTGCGTCCCTTCTTGGCTCTGGCGCTATTGCGTTCCTGCTCCGGTCTCTGCGCCTGCTCAAGCACATTGCTACACATGGCCACAGCATTAGCATGGCAGCTGCTGTGCCCAGTATCAGACCTACAGCTAAAAGAGCCCATTTAAAAGTCACATCATCTTCGATAACCCATAGCTTCCTGGTCATTCTTGTCATGCCCCGTGTCTGTTGCAGCAGCTAGCTGGCTTAGCCTGATTGTATGATGCCACCACTGCAGTGACAAGCGGCAAATCAAGCAGTCCTCCGCTGAACGCCTTGTATGATATTTTCATATGTTCTTAGCCGAGTTTTGCCTTCAGTCTTCAGCTATGCTGAGCAGCTGAACAAGCCTGCTGCGCATATTTGTGTGTGCTGCAGCAGGTAATACCTAGGCCTTGCAAGCGGCTTGGCCTCGCTTGCTGAAGACCTCTGTCTTAACCAATTGTGTGCATGTGAGTGTTATGAACATGCTTTGCTTGCCTGCGGCCTTCGGTCACATCAAGCGTTGAATGCAGGCACTACTGTGCTGAGGCCTGGAGCAAGCACATGTGCGTGCACAAGCAGTAAGAAAATCAAGTTGAGGCTTGTAACGACCACGCTGGTCATAGTTTAGTGCTCAATGACGATCTGACAGATGGCAACTGGTCAACAGTTCCAGCGATGTCGACGATCATTTGAATTCATGGTCTGTACAGCGTTTCCTTGGAAAATTGTTGCAAAGGCATCGCGAGTTCTATGCTCAGAGCTATCCATGAAGTTGCAGTGTGTCAGATTACTTTTACATCGCCCCATGTGCTGTAGCTGCTGATGCAGGAGAGATTGTGATCGTCAACAGCTGCACGTTGTGACCCGTTGCCAGGCCCCTAGCAACAACGTAAGCACACACAATGGCACCACTGGCAGCAGCGCACACCTCAAGACACTAGCTTACATTGCAGCTGACAAGGTTTATGAAGCCATCATCAGATGATTATCTGCGGTGCAGCAACACCACAGACAATAACGCTGGCACAATTATTTACTGCACAACAGCCTTTTGCAATCATGCAGAATAGGATGATTATTTATGAATCTGTGCACACACACAGCAGATATGACACACTACTAGACAGTCATGCATACCGTAGATACGAGGGGACGGACACTGCAAAAGGTGATTGGCACCAAGATTTGCCAGGTATCTTTGCATCTGATGCAGCGACTGCCCAGCGACTGCCCAGCGTTAATTGGCTGACATAACAACCTTCATCACCGTGAATGCATCAACAGTGTCTAGACAGGCGAAGATCTTTGCCTGAGGCCACATCTGCCTGGCTGCCAATAATCCTGCGCTCTGAGCTCACAGAGCTCAGCCTGAAAAACTGTTCTGATTGCTAGTGGTCTGTTATGGCACACTAGCAAATACCAATTGATGGTATGAAAGCAGTCACAGTAATGTATGCAATGAACCAGCATGCTCAAAACACCTCTGCTGAATGTGCAGGTCAATAGACATGCGAATGCCGCAAGGGTGGGAAAAAGCACTTTTTGTATCCCATGCTATGCCAACAAAAAACCGCTGTATGGATAGGATAAGTCCATAAACACTGACAGAACAGCCTTTATGTAATCTGAGGCATGCAGCAGCCACACCATCAAAGATCAAAAGACACCAGTCCAAAGGAACGATCACACGACCAGGACCATGAAACAGAAGACTTCCATCCAACTTTAATGCTGATGCAGTGCACTCCACCAGGAGTTGCCCTGCATCCCAACATAATCAAGTCCCCTTGTCGCAGCATTTGTGACAGCCAGGCAGCTGCTTCGACAGCTGCTGCATGGCAGAGCTGTGCGAACCTGCTGGACCCCAATACACTGCACTCTTAATGTTGCTGTTGTACAAGTGAGCACGTTGACTGCATGTTTGCACCTGCGCGACTGCCGTCCTTGGCGTAGAAGGGTTGGCAATATGTCCAAGGCCCTGCCACTGGTCGACGTCAAAAACAATCCCATGCAGAAGCAGAACCCTGCTGCAAGCATATCCAAGCAGCTAGACCACGCATGAGCAAGTACTGCATGGTCCAGACTACTCTTCATCTTCTGCCTCAATGCGGTCCAACACTCTGACAGCCCTCTGCATCATGCGAATGCTCCTTGAGCAGTAGCTAGCAGTATGCAGCTCAGCCCGCTCCTGCAGCTGCTGCCATAGGGGTTGCTCAGGCAGCCACTGCAGCCTGCTGATAGCCCACATAGTCATTGCCGTGTGTGCAGGGGTGAAGGAGGTAATATGCTGCTGCAGCTGGCTGTCAAAAGCATTCATCCAAGCTTCAGTTGGAATGTAGTGCAGAGTAGCTAATGCCCACAGAGTGTTGGCCAAGGCTTGTGCCTCAAAATTGCTCATCTGTGCCAACGCCGCTGCTGCAAAGCAGTCCAGCCAAGCATCTGGCGGTCTGTATTCCAACCTTGCCAGACTGACTGCCAGCATGGAGAGCTCTTGAGCTGAGAAACCTGCCATGCGCACCTGCACATACAAAGGAATTTTGTTTGCTGGTTGCTCGCAGTCACCCAACTTCACAACAATCACATATAATTTCCTTTCCCCCTCCCCTCCTCAAAACAAACAGATGGAGAAATACAGTCCAAACAGCTGTCAAACCCAGGGCTGTGCAGCAGTGCACTGCATGATGAGATCGGCACTACAACACTTACACAAGCACTGCAGGCTCTTTGAACCCACCTGTGTGGCAACAAGCAGTTTGACCACCCAAGCCTTAGGTGGGGACGTTGCCATATTACCCACACTCCACATCAGCATGGACAAACCCCTGGGGCTCAACTGACGGGCCTGCAACAGATAGGATTGCAGCGATTGATATTGTAGATGTTGCTTGACTGGGCACAAGTTTTAACGTTGTTGTTGGCAGCAGAGACTCCCGAGGCTGATTGACCTGCAGACCAGATTACTAGGCAGTATCAAAGCAGTAGTAGAACAAGGGATGGTGTGCAGCAGACAGGACCTGCAGCAAGTGCATCTGCAACCCTCTAGCGTGCAGCATGCTATGAACACTCCCCTTGACTGTAATACAGAGGATAATATCAAGTGAGCTAGACCTTACCTGGCTGAAGCAGTGTTGCAGGGCTGCTGCCATGAGGCGCATATCAGGTTGACCCCTGAGCCTTGCCACGGCCCACAAGCTGACAGCCACCTCATTGGCCTTGAAGGAATTCAGCTGACCACTCATCACAGACAGGCACTCGCCAACAAAACCCTGCATGTGGGCGAACAATAACACCATAAGTCCTCAATCAATTGACTTGGTCTTGCAGACTTTACGCAGCACTCACGTTCCCTGAGCAGATAGAAGGTGCTGCACAACGGTGTGCTGTAGTACTTCTCAGCACAATTTGCAGGACATATGACGTTTTCCATGGTGCTCACCCGCTCAGCCTTGCAGTTCAGCACAGCCAGAGACCAGAGAACATTGGTGAGCTCCTGAGGCTTCATGTTGGGCAAGCTACTGCAGACATCCTCTTGATACCTGCAGGGAGCAGTCACCACCAGTTGCTTTGGTGCTGGACTGCAATGGTCTTGTGACCAACAATAAACAAATTAGTATCCTCTTCTACACAGTCTTGCTGCCTCTGACCACAGACATGTCAATGAACAGTGGTCGGTGAAGGAAAAATTTGAAATAAACTGCTTCTAAAATGTCTCAACCAACAGCGCACATACAGTAATACTTGTCGACCCACCTAGCCAGCCAATCCCTATCGGGTCTGTGGCCCAACTTTGCAAGAGCCCAGCCTATGTTTGCTAAATGCTGGGGCAGTAGCTGCTTCTGTGCTTGGCGCCTTGACACCTCCTGCAGCAACTGCTGCAGCCAGGCAGGCTCTGGTAACACACCCAAAGATGCCAGAGCCCACATCATGTTTGACAGGTCCTGCAAGTGGACACGCCACACAAAGTCAACAACAGTACTAGCAACAGGTAATCATCTGTAGCAGGGTTGCCAGAATCAGGGTACAAGCAAGGGGGGACCAACGCCGATTATGACATTGGATGCATGACCAAGTTAGTGGCTTGCCAGGCTGCTGAGGCATTCATCCACAAAGCACAACTGGCTGCCAGGTTCCTGCTTTCCTCACGTGGCTGTTTGCCTTGCCCATCTGCCTGAAGCTTGCCACCTGGTAGCTAGCTATCCACTGCCCACTGGGCCTTACTCCTCGTTTTGCCAAGCACCATAGCCACTGGGAAAGGTCCCTGCTGCTAGCGGACCCAAAACAGCTTTGTGTTGCTGTCAGCCATGCATCCACCCACACCCTGGGAATGGAGACAAGCAGGTCGGCTGTCTGAGCTTGGGCTTGGCGAGCATCAGTCATCATATTGACTTGGCTCCAAAACAGGATCGACAGCTCTGGTGCACCAGCAGATGAAAGAACTGAGCCTGAAGCTGACTGCAGCAGCTGGCACAGCCTCAGAAGGGAGCTGTTGGGGCCTTCTGCATCATCAACAACCGCTGCTGCTTCACTGCTGTGCCTATTGCCAACACCTGCCGGCTGCCGCGCCTGTGGAACTTGCTGTGCTGGTTGTGATTGACCTGCAGCAAGCTCTTTGGCGTACAGCAGTGACACAGTATGCAGCAGACCTGACAGTTCATACACTGTGAAGACTGTGGTATCACCATGCATCTGCTGCTGTTCTAGCAATGACACTGCTTGCTGCAGTGCTGCATCCAGCAGCTCCTGCCCCTGCTTGCCCCCGTTGTTCATCCTGGCCATGGCCCACAGGACATTATGTAAGCCTTGACTAGTGAGTTGCTCAACACCTTGCAGAAGCAGCAACCTAGTGACATCAACAACCCACTCCTGAGGCGGTTGGAGCTCAAGGCGCGCTACTGACCACAAGCAGTTGACCAGACCCTGTGCAGTCATGTGCTGTAGCAATGGCCTGGACTGCCGCCAAAACCCTGCCTGCCAAGCTTTGCTAGGCTTGTACTCAAGTACTGCTAACGCCCAGATGATGTTGGACACCCCCTGAGCATCAAACCTCTGCATCTGCACCGACACTGCTGATAACAGCGCTGACATGCAGGAGCGCTGTGGAACAACCCCAAGCGCAGCGAGGGCCCACAAGCTGTTACTCAGCCCCTGTGGCTGCATTGAATTCACTACATTCTCTAGATGCTGCAGCAACCTGTTCAGCCAACCCACCGGTGGTCGCTGACCCAACGTTGCTAATGCCCACAAGGTATTGCTAGTGGCCTGCGCATCACAGCTGCGGAAACTTGTCTCCTGACATGCCTGCAGGAGAGCACCAGCTGCAGCATGAATAGAGTTGGCTGCAGCCCCTTCTGATGCTGCTGTGCGAAACTTTGCTGTTGCCCAGAGCAACTGGCTGAGGTCCCTGTAATTTGCTTCAGCCATGTACTGTTTGCAGGACACAGCTGAGGCCACTGCTGACAACCATGCAGTGGTAGGCTGCACTTCCAGGGATACTAGAGACCAGGCCAGTGTGGCCAGGTCCCTGGCTGTAACCTGCACTGCAGACTGCTGTTCCTGCAAGCCCTCTGGTTGCTGCTGCTGCAAGGCCTGTGAGCCACGTCCTGTCTGCTGCCTCTGCTGCCTCTGCGAGTGCCGCTGGGAATGCAAGCCCTCTTGCAATGCTGCCTGTGTGCTATCCAGAACCCAGCTTGTCACCTTTGATACCAATTGCTGTGGCAGCCGCATTTGCAGCGTGCTCAGGGAGTATACTAACTGTGCAGCATGCCTCACAATGTAGCTGCCACGGTTGTCATGCTGCTGCACAGGACTACTTATAGCTTGTTGATACAGGCCTGCAAGCCACTCCTGGCTGGGGACAGCAACATGCTGCAATCTGGCGACTGCCCAAAGGACGTTGCATGCCTGCCGCTGCTCCAGTGACTGCTGTACAGCTGACACACAGTGCATCAGCTGCTGCAGGAACCTCCTTACATGTGGGTTGCCAACAAAGCTGTCCTGTAAGTGCGCCATGTGCGTTATGCATGCACAGATGTGCACTGCGCTTAGGTCTGGGCCATGTTCTTGCACCAGGGACTGCACCTGGCGCCAGTCGGTCGCTCTTTTGATGGCTTTGGTGATCTCTGAGCCGGGCTCCGACGTCACAGCACCAGACAGAAGGGATGCCGAAAGCACAGAAGCTGTTGAACTGCCGGCAACTGTGCTGCTGCTATCTGTTGCCCTTGAATCGTGATCAGGACCTGCTGGGTCTAACCTGAACTGCCATTCTAGCTGCTGCAAAGCTGCCGCAGCAACAGCTAGCTCAGCAGTAGATGACAGCACCGCCACACTGGGCTCGCCAATTACTGGCTGCTGCAAGTGGGAGTCCAGCAGGCGGCGCTGCGGCCTTGGGTTGAGCCCTGGTATAGTAAGCTCTGCTGGGACTGGGACTGCTGCTGGCTGTGGCTCAAGTTTGTGCTTTCTGAACTGCCGTGCCAACCTCCTACGGGCCTGCGGCAAATGCATGGCCACTATGGTGGTCAGATGCTGCTGGACGATCCACTTTACGTGAATCACACCACTGAACCAGTATGGTGAGGAGATTGGCGCAGTACAACACGCTGTGGTGAGACATAGATCATTTACAATTAACAGCAGCGGCACAGCTCAACATGGCTTGCACTGCTTGTTTACTTGTACAGGGCTTACTATGCGATGTGCCTACATGCATGCAATCGACAGGACAATAGCATCCTATCCACTGACGAAATACCGACCTCTGCAGTTTCATCTGTCTTGACATCAGAGGATGCAACTGCCTGAGGCCTCACACACCTGCGTTTGCAGAGGGATACAGCTGCTCAGCCATGCGGCAATCAACAGGTGTGCAACATCACACATATACTGTTGTAATGTAGTGCTGTATATGTCATCGCGTGCCATAAGTGCCTGAAATACAGTCACGACCAGTCTTGTCCTCAGGTCGCGCAGCGCCAAGCCAGGCACAAGAATTGATGCTCACCGCAGTTGAGAACGTGTAAAACGCGGTGCAGATCCTTTACCACAGTCAGCATTCAGCCCGGCCCTCCTCCCCTTGCTAATTGCTGCTCCGCACGCCATGTTCGAGGAGGCCCTCAGCTGCTGCAGACAATCGGATCAGACGCTGCTCATGGGTACCACGCCCAAACTTGTTGCATGATAAGGTATATGTTGCTGATAGGCCGGCTGCTGTTGCGACCACAGCAAGCGTCGCACGAGGCTTCGCTGTAGGGTGATGGGCTGAGAAACCCACAGAGTATATTCCGTATATGACTGATGCAGCAGGAGATATGTTGATGAACGCGACCTGCAGGCTGCCTAACTTCCATTCCCAGAATGACACGTGGCCCGTGCATTCCTTCCTACACCCTACCCTGCGTAGGAAATCGATGAGAAGAGATGTTGGCTTGCAAGCACACAGCGCGTGTCACATTATTGTGGGCTGTTGATCCTGCTATACATGTACTGTGAGACATTGCACTCATAAGTTGCTCAGAGTGTGCAGTATGCAACAAGTGCATTCGAACCTAGCTCAAAAACTATGATCACACCTTCTTCTTCGTTCCTAAAATCGGATATCTTTCTTGAGATGTAGTGGTGGTCTCGTGCCAATCTGACAATCTGTACCTTGGCACTGCCGAGGGAGATGTCTGCGTGTGCAGCATGGTCATCTGAGGTCAGCTGGATTGCTCTCCACTCTGATTCCCGGCGATATCCTCCATGATTGATATGCACCAGAACCATTTGTACAACCCTGTGTTACTGCAGTACCAGCTAGGACCAATGGGTGGCAGAACATGTCACTCAGAGTGTGCTGGGGTCACATGTAAACATTCTGACAGGAAGACTTTTAGGTCGCAAGTATGTTCTCGGATGTAGGGTCCATGCTGACAAGAGACTCAACGCTTATGAACTGTTGGGCCCTTCTGCGCAAACCTGAGAAGGTGGTAGGCCAGGTCCAGCCACTTCATTTACAACTTTATCTGAGACGGTGTGCAGAAGCTTGTGTCAGCCAAGGGCATTTTTGGCGGGTCGTACAATCTGAGCTGTTCGACGTCTGTGCACGCGCAAAGGCGCCTATGGCTAACGCTAGAGTCAATTAATGGCATAAATTGACTACAGAGATACTGCAGGATGTTCCTCGCCAAGGTCGGTTGCAGGAAGTATGCTTCAGTTCTACCTGTGTATGCCTTGACCTTTGGACAGGGGTTATCATGCTTCTGAACATTGCTGCCGATCCTCTCCTGTAGGTCTGGTATTTCTGCACCTCAGCGGGCTCGGTAAGTCTCAAAGAGACTGCTAATGGGTGTGCCAGCACCTTGCACACCCGGCAGCAGCATGCGGTAGCTGTTGGGCGGACATGTCATGCGACAGCGCCTGAAGCACCTCTACGTCGTCCTCTGCAGGTTTTCGTCCTACCATACTTCAATGTCTTCTTCTCGGATACCCTGCATTTCAACAAAGAGCAGATTGGTGCTCTGTCTGCCTTGCGCCCTTGGCTGTCAGCAGCATGCCAAGTGCTGCTCTGCTCACTGGCAGACTGGATGGGGGCACATACTGCCATGCTGGTCCTGACTTTTGCAGCATCAGTGCTTTTGAGGTGTCTTCTCATGGCAATGCCACCACACTTTGTCGCAGTGGCAGGTGCGCATGCAAGGTGACGCGGTCAGTTTGTCCACAGCAGTGTATCACGGCTCTGCTGCATCAATCCTCGTCTTCTACACAAGTCTCGACTGTCTCCAGAAGTCTTCATAGGGGTCTGCCAAGATGACTCGTGCAGCTGCTGAGTACCTGTGCTGTGAATACTGCTGCCCTTTAGCTCTGGTGCTGGCTGCCGACTGCATCGGCTCACCTGTTGGTGCAATTGTGGATGCAACAGTAGTTGGAGCTTGCAGAAATGATGGAGACTATGGAAAGCACAGGTCAGTGTGATGCCTTTATTGACACTGCATTCCACCGGCTGTGCATTGCAGTGGATCACGGCCTGTCTGCAGTCACACCTGCAGCTGTGCTTTCAGCGTCCCATGTGCACACCCGCCCTTTGTTGTGCAGAAAACCACACTGCTTGTTTCTTTTAAGAGCATGTTCTGCGTTTGCTTGGCATATGCAGGATGTGGGGCAGCATAGGGTGGGGTGGCTTGTCAGTTGCAGCAGGGTGGCTGGTAGGGAGCAAGGGCCTTGGTGCAGGCTTTGCAGTCTACTGTGCTTTGTCCTTGCCCTGCATCTTCATTGCATGGAAACTTAGAAGGGAAGCAGCTGCAGCGCAAGCGGTTAGTAAGAAGCGACCAATTGAGGAAGCATCAGCCACAGAAACATCGCCGGCAACAGGTGTCCCATGCAGCGAGTGCTGTTGTACCCCACAAGAGCAAACAGTGAAGCAAGGTAGTAAGGCCCTCACAGCAACAATCCTCTGTAGTACTGAGCCTGACACCTTTGCAGAAGGCCTTCATGTCAGGCTGCTGCAAGGGACACCCAACTCAAGCTGTGCAGGGTCAGATCATGGAGATTCAACTTGCAGCAGTAGCCAACCTGGCACACCAGATTTGAGCATGTTCAGTCAGTCACCGCTTGGCAAGAGGTGTGAATCACCATTCACCAGATTTGCACAAGGAGAGGACTGGCCTGATACATGCCACACTGCGGTGCCAGCTTCCCCATTTGCAGCATCAGCAGTGTTCAACAGGGAATGTGCAGCTTGTGACTCGCCAGCACTTCCTGCTGACGGCAACAAGGGTAGAGAAGTAGGCCTCCTTGGAAGCCCAGCAGCTGATGATGATGACTTGATCAAGGCTGTACATGGGACAGCAGGCAACAGTGAGAGGCAGCAGCTGCTGGGAGACGCAAACCCAGGACAACATGAACAAACTGCTGGGGATTCTCCTCCTGTGCCAACATTGGCAGCTGCTCAACTGTCCTTGGCAGCAACAATAGATGCTGAAGGAATGAGTGAAGCCATACCTGCTGTCGTAGCTATCAAGGCAGCATATGTCGCACCTAAGCACTCAGCCCAACTGGACAGGGGGTCTCTTGAGGGATCAGCACAACTGCAACCCATCTGCTGTCCACTGGAGCCAGTGCATGAAGAGCATTGCAGCAGCCAAACGGCAGCAGCAGTCAACCAGCAAGAGGATGAGGGTGCGCCTCTACTGGGCAGCTCGGCAGTAAAGGAGCCATTATTGACAGATCAGCCATACGGAGTAGCAGCAAGTCCTGATGCTGCTGTTGACTCGGCTGTAGTTCAGAGCAGTGTGACTGTTGCATCTCTCCTGCTGAAGCCTGCTGTGCTGGTGTTTTTGTGGAGAGCACTCATCATTGGGCTTGGCCTTGGTGCCATTGGCAACTTCCTCTTCCTGTGAGTAGCTGATAGGCCAGGCTGGCCTTGCAGCACTTGGCAGCAGTGGATTCTGTAAAATAGAATATTTTGGCAGCTACTGAGAAACCACTGCCACTTGCACCAGCGGTCCATGGACATGGTCTGCTCATGGTACCTTCATGCTCAATCTGCTGCTGTAGTTGTGCAGGCTTGCACGGCTCATGGAACCTGCGCTCATCAAGAGGGCAACTACTTGCATTGTGTTTGCTGGCTGTACACTGGCTGACCGACCATTCTTCTACTTCTGTGGCTGCTGCGTGCTGCAGGCATGTTGAAGCCCTGGGAGGCTCTGGCACACTGATGGGCCTCATGTTGGCTTTCAACATCATGACAGAGGCACCTGCCTTCCATTTTCAGACATACATCATGGACAAGATGTCAGTGCCTTTTGTGTTCAATGCCAGCATGCTGATGCTGTCCCTGAGGCTGGCAGGGTACGGCCTCTTGCCATGGCTTCACAGCCCATGGCCGGTACTGGTCTTGGAGTTGATGCATGGTGAGTGGAATAGCAGTGGCTGAAGGTTGAAGTTCAATGTATCAGATGACGCATAGCGACATATCCTGGCAGAAACCCTGAGGGGAGAAATATGCCATGCCAATGCTGGCAGCAGCGCACATTGTGCAATCCTCAGACAACTCAACGGTTGCTGACTTAAGGGTCTGTGGCTGCCAGCCACAGAAAGCTTCAGCTGTGCAGCTGGCCATGAGCCTCAGTTTGTATATGCGTATCATTGACCTCTAGTGCAGTGCTGTACTTTGGATGTCAAGCCACTAATGCATATGCTGCCATCTCTGCAGGCTTCACCTTTGCTACCTCTTGGGGAGCTGGCATTGTGCACTGCAAGCGTTTGGCACCAGCTCACCTGAATGCGTCAATGCAGGTCAGTATGTTGTGTGACCTAGGAGATCAGCAGTGTGGTACACTGTGCTTGGGCTACCAGCTATCTAATCCTCACTATGAACTTCATATGTGTGGCTATGTGGCACTTGCCTTCAATCATGGTGGCTTGTGGCTGCCAGTCAGCAATATTCACTGTAGAGTTATTGCCGCGGTGGCTGCAACAGGCAGGGCAGATCCTTGACATCTCAAAGCCAGTGTGCTTGCTACCTAACCTAGGTATGACGTAACGCCATGATGGTCATTTTCTTGTGCTGTATATCATCTGCTGCAGGGTCTGTTCAGCAGCCTGTATGGTGGCTTGGGCTCTGGTCTGGGTGCTCTGCTGGGAGGTTTCCTTATGGAGGCACTGGGTGGCCAGGGGCTGTTCTTTGTGTGTTCAGGGGTGGTGCTGGCCGGGTGGCTGCTCGGCTGTGTAGTGGCTTTGTTGCTGACGCCAACTAACAACAAGCAAGTTAGGGACAATGTGAGGTGACAATATAATGAGTCGAACAACCACCACAGCATGCTGACAAGGTTGCATGGGCAGCAGCTAGGAGTGACCTAGGCCTCCTTCATAGTGTGATCTGGGTGTGATATGTACATCTGTTATATCTCCTCATGAGCGACTCTGATTATGATGGCTCCTACAATGTATGATATATTGTTGCAAGAGAGTATTTTGGCACCACAAGAGTTCTTCACTTTATCATACTGCTATGCGTTTTACTATGCCACTGTTAACCACTTGTGAAAGTTGAGGGAACCAGGGTGCATATGCACAAGAATCTTGTTTAGTTGATGGTAGACTACTATGGTGCTTATAGGCTAGCTAGCCATCATGGCTAGTGCTGAGCCCCCCAACGCCTGATCAGAGACTCATAGAAAATGGGCCATTTTGATGCTGGGCCACCCAGCACCGTGTTGGGTCCTACTAGGCAATACCTGTCACAGGCCTGATTGCTGCAGAAAATAAATGTCAAGCTTGAATGTGTTCCAGGATTTGCGCAACTTTAAACACTTCAGGTCATCCCGGCAGTCTGGGATTTAGGCAACATTCAATATCAATGGTGGTTGCAAGCGTCTGTCAATTATGGCAGTGTTGTCAGTGTTACTGAGTGTATCACTGAGCCTCGGTACTTAGCATATCTCGAGATACTTACAAGCATACTCATACCTAGCAGGGCCTGCTTTCAGTGTCATTGTACGCGTACAAGCAGTACAATGTCACCGTGACGAACCGGTGTTTTGGGACCACTGAATGCAGGGCCTGTGAGGTACGCCGTACCTAAGAGAGAAGTTCCCGTCCGAGGTTGCGATGGGGACTTAACATACCACATATATATGGATACAGCTCCAGGCTGCTATGATATTGCTGTGTGCAAATCAAGAATGGTCCAAAGTGTATGTTCTAGGCCGCAAAGCCACAAGATGTGTCCTCAGCCTACCAGCTGTTGTTCAGGCAGCACTGCAGAAATGACAGCAACAATCAGAAGTTGTGGAGAACCCGTGTAGGGATCAGGCGAACCTCCAAGATGCAAGGATAAGTAAACCACTAGGCAATTTTGATGATGATTTGGGGAAACCACGCCTGTCACTACTGTAAAAGAAATTGAGCCAAGAAATTGAGAAATTGAAACTGTATATATGAATGACAATGTTGCCCGCCAATCGAGATGCCGGAGTTTCGCAGGTAGATGTCACCTAATTACCCTACAGCTATCTGCAATGTCCGGTGGTAGACAACTTGATGGACGTACGTCACCGGAATGCTCTGCCCCTCACAGGTGACGATGTACAGTACCGGTACTGTTGAAAGCATTGGCACTCACCCTTCATTGTTTTGGCACCACAACTTCCCAAGCACGACATGGAATTTCAGCGTGTAACTAATAACGGCAGCCAGCGTGTGCTTAAGCAACTACAACAGCTGATCGCTGCTAAAAACCTTGAGACATTAACAACTGCCGCGCACTCAATGTACGGAGAGGATAGATCATTTCATTACGAGCATCCAACGCCCACAGTTTCTGCGGGTCTGACGCGTGCCTGGGCAAATGGCCTGAAGGTAGTGCTAGATGCTCCTGCTGTTGCTCTCAGGACGATAGGCTGTCTTGGCTCTGTGGCTGTTTACTTGGTCTCACGGTTGACGCACAGAGCATCAAGTGACAGTGCAGCAAATGGGCCTGAGCTGGCATGCAGAGTGTACTCTGCCCAACAAATGGCAAAATTGGGTGAGGCTCGAGCTGCTCTCCCTTGTAAGTTGAGGCAGCTAGCAGTCGGCACCGATTGCATTATAAGTCTATACATCATGCAGGTGCCCTGCAGACATTGGCGAGTTTTTTCTTAACGGTAGCAGCTGACCTCCACTGCAGAAGTAGACAACAGCAGCAGCAGCAGCAGCAGCAGCAGCAGCAGCAGCAGCAGCCTGTGGTGCTGAGTCCAGACGAGGCATACCTGATATCAACTTGTCTGAAGTTGTGGAGCAATCTTATCCTTTGGTGGCCGGGCAAAGCTCTCGAAGGCACTCACGGACTGGCAATCACCATTAAACCCATGGTAGCGCTGGCGACAGCAGCACTCACCACCCGTGTTGCAGCAGAAGCAGGAGAGCATGATGCCAGCAGTTTGGCTTCATCATATGTTCTGGAAAATAGCACACAGACTGGTAATACACCAGCGATTCTAGCCATCTCTTTTGAGTATTTTGTGCTGGAGACAATTCGCACTCAAGGGTTCAACAGGGCACTAGATCAGAAATCCAGAGAGACACATGACGGTGATGTCCTGGCAGGTGTGTTGGTCATAAGAAATATTGCGACCATGCAGCTCATAGCATCCCCCCAGCTGCTGCAGCAGGTGTTCTCCCTGCTACTGTGTTGCAGCAAGCTGGCAGCACAGTACAAACCTGCAGACACACACCTACTCACATGGCATGCTCATAGCATGCCAAACTGCAGCAGTAGCTGCACGGGTGGGCTTAATACTCATGCTGCTGCCTGACTCAGAGCCTGCAGCAGAAACACCAAGCAGCAGCAACAGCAGCAGTAACAAGGCTGATAGGGTTGCTGCTGTGCAGCCATGGTTGATGCTGCTTGCTAGGAGGCTCAGCATCATGGGTGTTAGCGCCAACAGCTTGTTGACCATGCAGGGGCCAGGTCAGGCGACTGCACCTGGTGCTGAACAAGGTAGCAAGAAATACATCCGCAGAGTGCTTGCTGCTAGATGTGCATGGGGGCATATGTGGGATTAATTGTGTGATGCTACCAGCATGTTACAGCTGCAACAGAATTGACTGGAAGCAGCAAACGCAGCAGTGCAGCCTGGTGTAGGGAAGGCACATCAACTCGGCAGAATGGTAGCAGCAGCAGATGGACAATTGTTGGTGCAGCAGCAAGATGCTCTGAAGAATGCATTGCTACATGCTGTGGTGACACTTGATGGACTGTGCAACATTGCCATCAACATCAATAGGCCCAGCACTGGCAGCAGCAGCAGCGATGGCAGTGCAGAGGTGCTAGCTGAGGGAAAGCTACTGCTGTCAGAGCTGGGCCAGCAGTTGCAGCAGGCTGGTGCTGCTGCATGTGCTGCTATGCCTGTGCACTACTGCTGCAACAACCCTGACTGCTGCTGCTTCAGGGGTGAGAGTGAGCAGCACCTGGTGAGTGGCAAGGGGTGTCTGTGTGTGGTGGCTGTCAGGTGGCAAGGTACTGTGGTACAGAGTGTCAGACTGCACACTGGCAGCAGCACAAGGCCGTGTGCAAGAGGATCAAGAAGGAACGACTTGCTAGGAGCAGCAATAGCACTGCCAAGCAAGCGTCAGTGCTAGCATAATGACCAAGCTGGCTTGCGCTTGTGCTGCACTGGGCCCGCAGCCATCTAGCCGCAGAGTCTGACAGCCTTTCTGTCAGGGGAGTGTTGCACTCTGAGACTGAGAGGCGGCACTCGCAGGCAGCTCTGGTCTGCTGCACACTTGGGAGATACCTTGGAGATACTTGAGAGACACTGTCTCTGGCTGGCAGCACTGGGCGCAGAACTCTGCTGACTGGCCGACAGCATGACAGGTACTCATCCTCATGATGTCGCCTGCAGGCACTCTTTACCTGTACAGTTCAATTCATACAGACAGGTGACCATGCATGCATTAAGTGGCTGGCTGTGTGCATCTGCCTGCTGCCTGTGAGGAGTCTCCTGATGCGCACAGCCAGCCCCTTAAGTAAGGATCCTCTCAAGTTCTTGTGAGTCTCCTGATGGGCAGGCCACAAAACCTCCCTCTGCCTGCGTTTTTATGACTGTGCAGCTCCTCAAACTCCTCCAAGAGATGTTGAACGAAGTCGGGTGGCAGCGGAGGCTGCTTGACGCAGGATCAACAGCCGGCTGCAATGGCAGCCCCTCACAGCCGCCACCGCTGCCGCTCCATGCCTGTGGTGGCTGCAGGGACAAACGCTGAGAGCAGCAGTCGGAGTGTTGAGCTCAGCAAGGTGAGCGTGGTGCGGCAGCCTGCCGCTGTTGCCTTTTGCCCAGCTGGCAGCAATGAGCAACTGTTGACAACTGCAGAGGAGAGTCCAGCAGTGAGTGGCTTCAGTCGTTTGATTGACTGTATTGGTGGTTGAGCATGTAATTCTAGACTCCATACGGTTGTTGACGGCGACTCATGACAGTGAAGGTGTTGATGACCATGTGAAGGGAGCTCATGAATCACTCACAGGACCTGGGTCATGTGGCTGCTCCTGTCACCAATTGTCATATGCCCTGCAGAGGATCCGTTGTGGCACAGCAAGACCTGCAATGTCAATGCATATCCCATTGCTGTTCTTTGTTGGGCAATCCTCGCTGCATCAGGGTCTCTACACACCATTTAAGTGAGTCTTTCTTCATGCACAGGGCTGCTTGTCACATTGTATACTCCTGCTATGTAGCTGCTTGTTGCATTGTATGTTCCTGCTTGCCACTCTGTATTCGCCAATGTGACCATGTTACCCTTGTTCGAGGCTGCAGCTGTAACGTTCCTTTCTCAGCCATGTTTGCAGTGCACACATGGTTGGCATGTATCCGTGAAGCGTCATGCTGACGGCCTTCATCAGTACGTACGTTGACAGCCCAGCATGTGGCCCGATAAGATGTGATACTTGCTAGCCTCACATGTGGTGACTGTCATGACAGCTGAAGTTCCGCTGCGCCGCTTAGTCCCATGCCTAGTAGGCCTGGGCTTCAATCAACAGTCATATAACACTCTTACAACCCAATGTAGCATAATGGCAGCAGCACACTATGCAATACTTGCAGGAAACAGCAACGCTCTGCCTTCACAAATATAGTACTATACAAGTGATGAAGTTGACTGTGTTCAACACAAACCAATGCCGACAGACACGGCAGATTGCCGCCAACAGACGGTCTGTCTGCAGTGGTCTCTGTGACACTTTATTCACAGATTGTAATCAGATGAAGGGACCAATTTGTTGTTGTTGAACAACCTAAAAGTAGAACCTCACCAAGTTTCACCTCTACTGTGTTTGCCCTGTAAGGTACTGGATGTATTCCCAGCCAAACAATGCCAAATCAGCAGCCAACACCACAGCAACCAGCTTCAGGATATTTTCAAATCCACCAGCAAATTGCCCCTGTTTGTATTCCTGCTGCACCTCGGTCCATCCAAGAGCCTCACTCAGACCACCAATGCCCGCAAACCTGCAAGTGAAGGCAGAGAAGAGCAGCAAGCGTGACTCAGAAGTATAAGCATCCCGTATTTCAGCTCCTTTAGCCTTAGCAAAGGACAGCATACCGCGATACATTTCTCAAGACAGCAGGAATGCACACTTCACTTTCTGTAACCTTTACTTCTGTATCTGCTGTGTGAGGTGTGGATATGCATGCTCACAATGAAGCTGAATTGAGCGCCTGGAACAACATGAATGATAGAGCAATTAATCCTGTGTTAGGCATGCCATTGGCCCCAGATAAGCTGCTGCTGAACATTTTGATCTGTACAACCCATGCAGATGTACCATCTGTGCATGTGCAGTCCTGCACTTGCACTGCTCACCTAATGTCCTTGTCATCACTTGTTGGCAGGTCCCCCTGTCGTGCTGTGTCGAAGCCTCCATTGATCCAGGCGAGCTTTGCATATCCCGCCCTGCTCAGTTGCTCTGCTGCGGCAAGACTGCGTAAACCCTTCTGGCAGCCAACCACTACTGGAGAGTCCTTGGGGATTTTGGCTTGAACCTGACAGGGACAAGGCAAGCAGTGTTCTGTGGCGGTTGAGAATCAGGAGCTAGTCGTCTGTTGCTGGTGTGTGTCCTGCACAGTGCCAACTGATGGCTGGAGCCATGATCAAGAGAACGGTACATGCTGAAGCATCCTCAGGTGCGACAACACCATCTTCTTGGTGGCAACCAAGGCAAGAAACCGTGCTGCTGCATACATCTCACAACAAAATGTAGAAGCACAAACAAGCTTGCAACACAGCTTCTTTGTTGGCAATGGCAGGAATTAGTGCAGAACACTTGCTCCCAGGCCTTCAGTAGGGGTGGATCTGCAGATGTGCTGGCTCACCTCTCCCATGAAATTTTCATTTGGGATCATGTGTGTGCCACCCAGCCACCAACCCCCAGTGCTGATGGTGGCAAGCTTCTTGATCAGGCTGCCAAAGCTGTTGCTGGGGTCTTCAACATACAGGGGAATGGACACAGCACCTGCCATGGCACAAAGAGCACGTCACCTGAGCTTCTGATAGGTCTTAAGGACCCTGTTTTTAATTATCATGTTGCTGCACACAACCAAGCCGTTTGTGCCACTCGACTTACAGCAGACACCACTGTTGCTTTTGCGTGTAGGATGCATGTCGTGAGCAGTTGCAGCCTACAGGTAGTAGCAGGTCGCTTCTATGTCCGCTGCATGCTGCAACACTTGCTGCAGCCATTGCTGCTGCAGCACTAAGAGCCCCTGTGTGCTGCAGCACTTACATATGCTTTTACATGCAGATGCAGCTGTAGAGCAGCATTGCTGCTATATGACCCAAGCTGCTCTGTCTTATCACACAGATTACACCTTTTCGGCCCCTTCACATGAGTCAGTCTTGACTTGATCCCCCAGACTTGACAGAGATGAGGCTCCATTCCTGCGGAATCTACTCACCTTTGACTGCCACCTTCTCCACTTCGCCTGGTGGTCGAACATCCAGCAGCACCCAGCCTTCAGCCATCATCTCACCTGAGGAAGAAATTGCACAAAAATCATTGATAGCGCAAGAGGCAGAAGCCTGTAACCTGCAGGAGCCTTCTGGATAACCAACACACTCTGTGTGCACCTACTCACAATACCATTGAGCACGAGAAGAGGTTGCCTGCAAATAGAGCCATTGGCACACAACCAGCTGCTGTGGAGCTGCTGCGAGGACAAATGCATCCATCTATGTTGCCTGCTGCAGCATGCTGTGAAGGCCCAAAGTAGCTCCACAGCAGCTCATCAGAGCAACCTTCTGATGGCAGCATTGTGGCCAGCTTCCTGCTTCTGCAATCACTTTGCAGCTTATACTTCACACATGAGCTTTTTCAGATCACCTGCAGCTTTGTTTGAGACGTTCATGACAATCCCATCCTTGACCTGCTGAGTCCACCTTGCCTGAGCCTCCTGCTCTCGAGTACTTGCAGCACGAGCAAGTACTGATGCATGGCCTCTGCTGCTGGTTGTGCTGGGAGCCAGCTGTATGCTGCGGCCTATCCGTGCAGCACAGTGTACTGGCTTTGGAATTGCTACTGAGGTGCTGCTGCGAAGGCTGGTTGCTGCCCTGGAATGGGCGCTGCGCTGTGCAAGAGCCATGATGCCGAGTCCCCTGCGGGCAGGCACAGCGTGGGAAAGGGATGCAGGGGGAGTTGTTATCAGTATTAAGTAAGACGGGAACTGCATGATGTGAGCGAGATGCTATTTCAAGCCGTGCAGACGACCGTGTCAAATGTACAGTTGACAGCATGCAAGGGTACTTGCTTCTGACACTAGGTATCAGGACTGCTGCTTTCGCTGTTTGGAATGCACATTTAAACAATCAAAGTGGAAGTTTTAGTCAGTGCACAGGCTGAGGGATGCGAAACGGGGGTAAAATCCAACGAGGATGCTTGCACAGGGCGAATATAGTCATGTGCATAACAGAGCTCATGCTGCTCGCAACTACTTGGATCTGAAGATTCATCCCACCCAAGCAACAGTGGCGGGCCTGAGCGACAAGGTTTGTTGCTGATGCGCGCTGCTGGTGATACCTACCTGATCTGCCAGATGCACTGCCTGCAATGTAGCTGATTCTCCAAACTGCGTTAAATTATGGTTATGAGCAGCCGTGGCGCGAGGTCGTCGGCGGAGCGCGCTCTTTCTTGGGTCGATCTTCCCCTTGGGCCCTGGTTTTACAACTCCCAACATGGACGCGGTAACGCTTCGGCCCTCGTCAACATTGCATATACTCTATAACAAATGACTTCAGCAGTGTTAGAACTCAAAACGAGCCTACGGGTGCGAATGCGTAGCAGCTTCAGTGTGACCCGTAACAGTGCTGACGCCATGCTGAACTTGCTGTATGCCCACTATCGTGAAGCTCATTCAGCGCTCGACATCTTCATAGCTTGTGATATAGTCACAGAGACAAAATCGGTTCCAAACAAATGTTCAAAGTCATGGCTGCAATCAGTGCAATCCCGTGTGCCTTTTAGACAGAATAGGCTTGATCTATAAACAGTGCGAGGAATTGAGGTTGTCAAGATGCACGTGGCGGCACGTCGCCATCATCCTCCGAACCCCCGTGACTGAGCTCCTGCGGAGGAGGCCATTTTGATGAGCACGGTCGTTCTTTTCATAACCTTGGTTGCCATAATAGCAATATTTGCAGTGCTATTTGCATGCTATCAGTCCCAGCAACGAGCACGGGAGCAACGAGCAGCAGCTCAGGTGGGAAGCTACGCCTAAGCCTGAAGGAACTTGTGTTGCTACAATGCTGTTGCTTACTTTGCTTATACATGTTGCAGCTTGACTGTTTGTAATCAGCATTGTAGGAGCAGTTTGTTTGATCTTGCACCTGCATATGCCTCCTGCATCATATTTGTGCACTTGCGCCTGACCACCTTGGATTGTTTGATGCTGACATCTGCAACCATAACTTCTTCGCCGCGACTCTGTACGCCACGCTACGGCATCACACACACGCACAGGAGCAAGCAACCGTTGACAGGCATGCAGCCATCATCTACTCTCAGCCCTCATATCCGCCCCAGGGTCCCTACAGCAACAGACCCCCACACAGCAGGACACACCACAAGATGCCAACACCGGCACCAATCACCAGAAATCTGCCATGCTTGAGCTATGACTCAAGCACCATGGGCCCTGGAGATAAAGAGGAGGCACCAACTTGCGTGATCTGCTACTGCGAGTATGAGCAGGGGGACAAACTCAAGCTGTTGCCATGCCTTCACTCATACCATGCAGGTGGGACTTGTGAATATGCAGCTTTACTATCGGACATATGTCACTTGTGCTATTGGTCATTTACAGCAGGACGCATATGTGGTGTAGTACAGTGCCGATCCTACAAGGTGCCCTTGCATCACTGTGTTGTGTCGCACATATCACCTCGTCTGCCGCTCTGCTCAACAGGTGCCTGTGGTGGGATAAAATATCCTGTCTTGCAGGCCCAGGGCATAGAGCATACCAATGAACAGGCCAGCCAATATGTTAGCTACATAGGCCTGGTTTTGAAGCCGTCCTGCGATGTGTTTTCTTTCGCTGCCTGCAGATTGCATAGATGCCTGGTTAGAGCGGGACCACATCTGTCCCATTTGCCAAGCTGATGTCATCCTGGCAACAGGGCTGTCCCTGCATGACTGGAGTGCGCACACGTGCCACGCCATCAACATGTTATCAGGCTCAGCAGGAATAGCAGCAGCAGGTCACAGTCCAGACTCTCCATTACCAGGGAATGCAGCAGCAACAGCAGCAGAGTCTGGCAGCAATCTATCTGTTCATCAGCCTGAAACCCCAACAGCACGGCCAGCTACACCTGCTGCTGCTGCAAGTACAGAGCCTGCTGCTACTGTAATAGCTGTCGAGGAGCCGGGCAATTTGGACCTTCAAGCAGTCCGGCTGATCGTGATGCCACATCAGCAGCAGCGGCAGCACCAATTGGCGCCTGGCAGCAGCTCCATATTACTCTCTCCAGGGAGTGCCAGCAACAGCAGCAGCAGCAACGCCAGCAGGACGAATGCACAGTCTTTGGTGAATGGCAGCTGTACCTTCTTGCCGCCTAGGTGGATGGGTGCTGCTGTCACCAGGAGTCGGTCTAGTAGTAGCTCTGGTCACTTGGCTGCTGATATCTCTGCTGCTGCTGACTTGGAGCAGGGGACAGGCAACAGCAGCAGCAGCACCAGCATACCTCCATCACCCAGCACACCAGCTGCAGCAGTACCAGCTGTAAACCATCTGGCGACAGCAGTATCAGCAGCAGGGACTGGTGCAGAAGCCCCACAGCATGTGGTGGTCAACATATCTGCAGGAGCTGCTGCAAGAGAACGCTGCTGAAGGCCATCTTTGGCACTGCTGTGGGAATGTGACAATTTAGTAGAACCTGTCCGCAGTTGCTCTAGCCTCGCCACTGTGGACACTGTTAGAAGGATCCTAGGGCGGGGGCTCACAGCCTGTCGGTGTCTAGACACCTTACTACTCCTGCAGCCTGAGAGCACCTCTGTGGAAGAGTTGGACAAACTGCGCATCCCCTATCATAATGTCATGTTGTGTGGCTTGTGGCAGCAATACAGCAGTACAGTGCAGTAGTTACTGCAGCGGTCAAGCCTGCATGCGCAGGAGAGCTTGAACCTGGATTGGAGTTCTTTAGAGCTCACACAGCCTGCCTTCTTGCTGGTAGCACTTGGCATCAGTGGTGGTCTGCCTGTTGCTGTTTGTTCAAAGGCCTGATGGACGCTTTTGTGCCACTGGTGAGTCCTTGGCACTGTCAATGCACACTGTCATGTTGACCAGGGGCTTGTGCTGGGTGGGTGTTGTTGGAGGATCTGGTGGCACAAGCATTGGTGATGCATGTGGGCCATGTGGGTGTGGTGACTGGCCAACATGTTGGGAACTGCTTAGCAGAGCGCCAATGGGCCTCTCCTCTCTGGGATGAAGCTGGCTAGCCAGGATAACACAACCTTGGACGTGCAGAGGGCCCCATCAGAGGATAGCTGACTGACAAGGGCTCTGGTGTACTAATGGCAAGGATCGCCCGCTGAAGCGCTTGCTGAATACTGCAGGCTATCTTATGCCCAAATTGGTTGACTGTATGCCTGCAAGCATGTATGTATGAACATCACATCACTTGATGATAACCCGCATAGTTGGTATCTGCTTGCTGTGCAACTTGTGCAAAATGTGGTTCAAGGCGTGATTCGAGCTGGGTCATGTGTGGTAAACACTGTGGTGAAGCAACGTGTGTGCGTTGACAGCTAAAAGTTTTGAAAAGGCTTGTCCAGGCTGTATATATGGAGGCATTTCTGCAACAGGGTCTATTGCAAATGCCCAGGAACCTTGTGTGGGTGTCACTGCATCTCGGTGTCTCCTTCTGCCACTTTGAAGTTTGGTCACCTGTGTGTGTGGCAAAGGAACCAGGGTACTGGCTGTTGCAGCTTGGGATTCGATGCGTAACTGCAGTTGCCACATTTTTGCTCAGCAATATGATATGTGGCCACTTGCATGAAACTTGCAGTGTTTGTGTATTGATGACCAGAGCATGTCAACAACAGTCTGTTGCTGGTGCTACTCGTATTCGACCTTTGCCTGAGACATGTTCACTTTGACTAGCAGACTGTTGCTGCTTGCAATTGATCATAAGGGTGTGGGTCAAGTTAAAATCACTAACAACTGCCTTGAACGCTGATCGCATCCGGCGTTCAGCGTGGAGGCAGACACGCATGCTGAAGTGATCATAGCAGTTGACCTTGTCTGTACAGGGTTTTCACTTATGTTGCTTTAATTCTGCTTGATTTGGCAGGTTTTGCAGGCTGTGCTACTTGTTGACGCCAGGGTCAGCTGTGCAAATGCATCTTCCCCCCATTGTCAAGTAAGCGTTTGAGATCATGGGAGCTCTCTGTGTGTTATCTGATATATCAGGCCCCTGCTTCTGAGTGCCTTTCAGACTTGGCAGGCAGCCACATGGGGGAAAGTTATTTCTGCCTGCATATACAGCTGCAAGGCAGTTGCAAATATCTGAGGCAGGGGAGAGGGAACCTGCAACACAGCCGCCTAACACCTGGTCATGATTATGCATGTCTGTTTGAAATGCCTGTGACTGACACTACCTGGCATGCCTAGGGCATTCTGGGCTGCACATATTTGATAATGGTCGCGCTGACGAGCTTCAATTGAGCTATGGTACTGCTTGTGAAGCTCTGGATGGCTGATTCCACTGTATGACTCACTGTGCACCGTCTTTGCATGCTATCTAAAAGGGGCTGTTTTCCAGGGTCCAAGGGTGTGCTGGTCACTGATCAGCACGTTACTTTGCTGTGCAACACTGTAGGGTAATGTCACTGACCAAAGCTAAGCAGGCTTGCCACAAGTGCATGCAAACATTGAATGTGCAGTAGCAGCAGTTTGTCAGGCGTTGTTGGGGGCTGCTCTTGAGGCTGGGTTATTGTGGTGCGGTTTTTCAACAAGCGCAAAACATACATCAGCAGCACTGTTGCAGCACTGCATTCCTGTGAAGCCGCTCAGACCAGCTGCCGCTTATGGTGGCAGTTTTGCAAGATGTCATCACGTCTTCTTAGGGTGCTGTCTTTGTGTTATTGTGGAGAAGTGACTGAGCCGGGGTTTTGTAATCAAGCTGTGAGTAGTGCAGCTACACAGAGAAGATGCATGTATTGTGAAATGCTGTAGACATGTCATTTTGCTCCTCATCAGGTCCTATGATACTGTTGGTGTAGCTGCTCAACCAAGGGGGTGCTATCATTGGTCGCTAGTAATGCTTTGTGGGGTTTCTTGCGATATGGCAGCTGCATTATGGCACAGGCAGCTGCACTATGAACTGCATTTTGTAATTCTGCTAATTGGGAGGTCGAGGGCTGGCACTGGTTCTTTGGCTCATTGTCACTGCGTCACATGGCTGTACATGCCAAAGGCAATGGGCATGAAAGCAGCATGCAGCAGGAGCTGCAGCATACTACTGGCATCTGTATATGTTTTGCATGACCATGATGTGCAGCAGTTCGCAATTCTTAGCAAGCCCTTCAACAGTTTGACGATTCTGAAAACTGTTACTAGATGCAGTGTCTGACCTTGGTTTGATGTTGATTGTTTTGAATGTTGAGAAACAGATGTCAGAGCCCCTGGCACATGCAGTACTTGTTCCGGTTGCAGTGCATGTGTTCTACTTACTTTTTGTGCCTTGCATCAATCTGCATCCAAGATGCAACAGGTGTTAATTGAATTGTTGCCAAAGGTCATGCAGTCTGCTACAGCACCTGTACTCTTAAACAGTGCAGGTGCACATGCAACAACTTCTGCGCTGTCCAGTTGTAGCTCCAAACATCAGCTTTGTGAGTGCTTTGAGTGTCATCAAGTGCATCAAGTGCATCAAGTCCTCATTGATCTCCATGCATCATGCTTGATGAGGCTACCGGCAATGTGTGCACCAGCAAGCCCTTGTGCACAGCGTATAAATAGTGGCTATGTGTGGCAATGGTGTACATCCTGTGTCTATATACAGGTTGAACAGGGCAGCTCACAATACTTGTCAGTGCACCTCATAGTGTGCTGTTACTGACTGCAGCAGTGCTACCGCACCATCGCTAGTTGCCCATATGCAGCGTACATGAGAAAGGGATAAAGCCAATGCACTGGCTTTGCATAATATACAACTGGTTGGGTCGCATGTGCGACTGGTTGGGTTGCCATGGTAGTACGTATACGCTGACATGTCTGCATGTATATGCATACCCTACAGGCTGTGACGACACCCCATGTGCTTGCATGGCTCTCGTCAACATGTGACACTCAGTGTCTGTCATACTGTACTACAGCGGCTGTGGTACAGCCGTTGTTTGCACACTTGAAGGATACACGTGCCTGAGCTTCTTTACCTTGATATATATATCGCAGCCCCGATCATCGTCTACATGTTAGGGGTTTTCAGACAGAACTAGTGCGATAGCAAGTTGAGGGATTCGTGTTTTGCGCGTGTGGTTGCAGCGTTATTCCTTCCATACTGTGCAACGACGATGCTTGCGAAGGTAGTATCATCGACGCTCCGCGTGTAGATACCGCTCTACTGCTGGCTGCGGGTATGACAAGTGTTATAGCTAAAGTGTTGCCGGGTTGGTTGCTGATCGCATTTAATATTGTACACCAACAGACTGTTGGAATTGATCGTTGTTAGCAACGTTGCGAGTTGTACCTGCCAGGCTGCGGCAGGGTGCGAGGCGTGCGTTCAGTTGGACGCCAAGTGGCGTGCGTTTGGACGCCGGCGTTGCTGAACGCCTGTCCTCAGCACGAGCTGGCGTTGGCGTGGCGTTCCCCAAAACCCAGCAGTCTGCTCCAGGACCTCTAGTGACCACCGCATTTGGACCTCTTCTGCTGGGTTTGTTGCCTGTGGGTGCTTAACTATGTTGACCAATGGTGTACTGCGCATCATACACCGGTCTGGTGCTTGCATTGAGGCCTTTAGAACCCCTGCTGTTGGCAGCTGAAGGGGTTTCACAGTGTCAGGCAAACGCCAACGCCAAATGCCAGCTTTTGTACGCCCCAAGGCTAACGCCAGGACGCCCAGCTCTGTTTTGAAAGCCTCGCACCCTGGGCTGCGGCAAGCACGCAATGTTATTTTCTTTGGCCTGTCAGAACTCCACCGATGCACAGTCTGAGTCGCAGAATGCCTATATTATGCAATTATATCTTTAATGCGATGGCAGAACGGCCGTGAAAGTGGCGCTGAAAATAGCGCAAAATCCCGGCCCGGCTGTTATTTTGTTTATGGCCACAACTCGACCGATGCACACTCTTAGTTGTGGAGTGCATATATTTTGTGATTAAAACTGTAATGCAATGGCAGAACGGCCGTGAAAGTGGCCCTGGAATTAGCGCAAAAATTCCGGCCCGGCCCGGCTTTTGCACAGGCCTCCCCGGCATGTCACCTTGACCGATGCACGATCCGAGTTGTCGAATGCACACGTTTTCTAATTATTTTTCCAACGCGATGGCAGGACGGCTGTGAAAGTGGCCCTGGAATTAGCGCAAAAATTCCGGCCCGGCTGTTGGAAAGTGCCTCTCTATAGGGGGTACCCCCTTCGAATCCATGACCTGTGCCTTTTTGCCATCGGATAACACGCCAAAGTCCTCAACTTGCAAATAAAATGCAAGAAATGCATGTACTCTGTACACAGAGTGTGTGTTTGTGCGTGCGTGTATATCAGGGGTAAATAGAAATTACTATATTATTATCAACCCTGGCGTATATGTTGATGTGGAAAGGAGCATCTGGCAGCATCACCATTCCACGCAGTGCTGACCGACCAGTGGTCTAGATCTAGAGCACTGGACGGTCTAGATCGGTCAGATCTGACACGGATCTTAAGCAGCACGATGGTAGTACAGGCTGCAAGTCACAAAGTCTGTGAGATCGCGATTGTACTCTGTGCAAGTGTGGTATCCACTGGCGCATCCAGCGGCTGTTTGCATATCATATGCAGATGACAATAACTAGGGGCCCCGGGCCGCCATAGTATCAACCATGCGAGTCCCATGCATCCCATATGGACCGCTTCTTTGGCATCCTGCTTTCGCCTGGTCAACAGGTGTGACATCGGCACTCTACCCGGGCTCGGTCAAATTTGGTTAAAACCTACAGACTTTGCATAGGCTCCCTGTGCCACTCAGTGGCTTCGGAAGCATTGTTGGGTTGAGTGGGTTCCGAACCCATCAGTGAGGAAGATTCAGTCCAGCTGTGGCGGTTGGCTGAGCCACCATGCTCCATTTTCCCAAGGGCCTTGCGGGCAATAACTATCACTATTATTACTGATAAAATTTCAATCTGATAGACACAAACCAACAGACACATTTGCACGTGGTATGATGGTAGACAAAGAAGAAGAAGAAGAAGAACCCTGATGGTAGACAAATACAGCTTGCCTGTATGCAGGGTCCCCTACTACTATCACTGCTAAGTTGAATTCAGACTGTAGGAAATATGAAAAAAAAATTCGTGTTGTCATGAGCTGCAGGTGCCACCAGTGTAACAGTCACTGTTCAATTCACAGCAGTGAGGCTATAAGAGAGGCGTTGCAAGGTGAGGTATGTGAGCTCTTTGTACAGCCGCTATACATGTGATGTCAGTGCATTTGCCATTGCATCTCAACTTGTTGCATGGCTCAATTTCTTTTACATGTGATGGCTGTTTTACCCATGGCCAACAATAGTCCCCAAGATGGCCAGCCAAGTGTGTTGGTCACAGCCCGCAGTGTATTTCTTTTTGGTGTGCCCCCATGAGCCATCAGTTGGCTCCTTTCGGGTGGAAACCCTTGAGGTAACTTGTAGTAGTAGTAGTAGTATTCAACACACTTGGCTGGCCATCTTGGGGACTGTTGTTGGCCATGGGTCAAACAGCCTGACAGGCGAGGACTGCCCAGCCCATACACCAGTTGTTGGACCTCCTGTCACAAACCTTCTGTGACATGGCCCTGTACCATATGGTATGCATGGTATATAATGCATTCCAGCATGTGCCATATATTTGTCAATGCCTGTGCTGCCAGGGAAGTGAACATGCAGAAAGCAAAGGCTAGTGACCATATGGACCTAGATGCATCTCCACTTCTTGGCAGGCTACCATGGCTGTAACATCTGCCCGACATATCTGCAACAAGTGCAGGCTCTGGCTTTTGTCCCTAGCAGCAGGGAAAGCCTTCAAACACATCAAGCCACTCGTCAGGCAGCGTCAGGCCCCGTGCCAAGTGATCCAGTCCGCCAGTCACAACAGGAAACCATTTCCATGGCTCACTAGGACTTCTCAGAGGCAAATGCTGCAGCTGACTGATGTCAACCCAGCATGCACCCGCAGACTCCCAATCAGGCAGGGTCTTGGGGCTGCAGCAGCTCCTAGGACTGCCAGCATCAACAGGTCCTAGCATTGCTGCAGTGCTTGAAGCTCCTGTGGCAGCTGCAGTAGACTGAATGGTTTGACTGACTGCACCAGGAGTACTGGTAGCTGCTGCCGCGTTTGGTTTATGGGTTTCTATAGCAGCTGGCTCCGGCCCCCTGCCATCTGAGGATTGTCCACCATCGACAGCAGGGGCTGCTGGTTCACCCCAGAAGATGATCCTCCTCCAATGCCTTTCCGGGTGGCATTGCATTTCCAAGACTCCCTCAATCACAACCTGCACAGGACAATAGTACTATCCAGTCACAATTGTCGCCAGGGATGATCTCATGCTGAGCCTGCACTGGTCAATGCACTGGAACCTGGTCAATGCTACTTAATACCTGAGGCATGATGGCCGCAGCGTGGTGTGAATTCGCTCTGCAGAATTTGTGAGGGTAGTAAAGTCCGCTCGGCAAAGTGCTTTACTGAGGCAAGGGAGAGGCAGTGGATGTCACTGTGCCCACATGGTCCACTCAGCTGCACTGTCTGCTGAGTATTCGTGGGCCCGTGTCACAGAAGTCACTGTTCCATCACCACAAAACACAATTAACAAAGCCTACAGTCTCGAACAAATCTACCCCAAGACACCAGGCTACCTGCCTCATGCTGCAAGTAACCCTGGCCCGTGCTGCAACTGATAGCCACTGATCCAAGTGGAAAGAATTAAGAAAGAATGCAAGAAACAAGGAAAGAAAGAAAGAAGCTGCCAGCAACGGATCATCTGGACTACATTCTGGCAATTACTGTTGCTGACACAGCGTGGCCAAGATTCAATGTGTGACCATCCATACCTTGACCCCTGCCTCCTCCCAGCACTCCCTCACAGCCCCCTGCACCAGGGTCTCACCAGGGTCAACTCCACCCCCCGGCACCCAGTACCCGTTCCCAGCAAACTCTTGAGTCATCAGGAACTTCCCATCAGAGGGCCGGCGGATGATGGCCAAGGCAAACACACCTCACAACAGATAGAGCAGCATTATGGCAGAGCAGCAGTGTACTTATGTACAGTAGTTTAAGGCATTGATTGCGTGACATGCAGCGTCTGGGCAGATGCAATGCAGAGCTGCCAGCTCAGTGAGGCGTTTGCTGCAGATGTAGAGATGTATAAGCTTCAGTCAAGTGGCGAATGGATTTCCCGCATATGAAGGCCAACAGAAGTGTTGCTGCATGTGCCAGATGGCATGTGCCAACAACTTAGCAGACAAGTCACAAGGTATCTTGCTACCTGTTCTGTGCTCGGGAGGTTCGCCAGTTGGCTCGTGGTCGTCATGCAGGTGTTGTGCCAGGTTTTGACAAACCCTGCAGGTTATGGCAATACAGCACAACTGGTCAGTGACCTTTACTGCGGAAGATCCGGTTAGATATCCTGCATGATGAGAAAGGTTCGGAAACTTCTCAATGGAGGCTAATAAACTGTTATAGGCAGTAGGCAAGGTGAGGTGCTGCAGGAATGGTGGGCTTAATGCGTCACAAGCGGCTGCATGAGCAATGCAGTGTGTGTAGCTTTGCCTGTTGCGGCTACTGCTCAGGGTGCTCTCCCCCCGGTGGCGCTTGTGTGGATTGGCCGACAAGTACCTGCAAAATCTTAAGGCCACAAAGCTGATTGAGTCCACAAGCTCTGCCTTACCTGCCGCACACCTGACAGCGGCCTGACTTGTTGGGATGATTGATGTGGTACAGCTGCTGATGGAGCCAATACTCAGCAGGAGAGAGACCAGGCAGCCCACACCAGTCACAGCTGCAGGAAACAAGGTGTTGCGGGCCTTTGTTGACATTGCTATTTCGTCTGACACTGCTTGTAACTCTGTGCATCAGTGTGTCAATAGGTTGTGTTAGGGATGGCTGGAGGGGTGCTTGCTGTTGAAGCTGCAGCTGCTGTTGTGCCACTTGCCCCAGGGCTGTCAGCAGCGCATGACTGCAATGTGTCACCATGTTTGCACCACACTGAAAGGCCTGCCAGCGCACGCAGGCATCCTCTGTGGCTGCTGGGTGCCTGTGTCACAATGATCCAGGCAGCACACGTTGATGGACAGATGTTGTGTATGGGCCTTGAGCACTTGCAGGCCTCAGCGTGTCAGAGCAGCACAGTACTCGCAGCTGGCCTGTTACAGTGGAACAGAAACAGGCCACAGAATATGCCTGGCTGCCAGCCCGCTAGCGACGATTTCGCCGTTGAGTTATGACCCTGTCAGCGCCACACCTGTGAACTGTACAGATCATATGAAACCTTCATCCAGCCAGTTTTTCATGAATACAACTTTACCATGCACAGGGAAGAGTGCAACCAGCATACCTGCTTTGCGGAAATACAACTACCTCCACAGACATAGCTGTCATCACAGGGTAGTACCGTGTACGGCTGCATTGCTGCACCACGGCAGAAGCAGCTTCTCACCAGCAGATGATGAAGAGGGTCCCACTGGCTGCTCTCAATCGCTCAACCATCAGCAGTTGCTGCTCATCTGGGCTCACTATAGCAGCTGAAACTGCTTGGGCTCCTTGATTGTCCATTGCGGCCTTGCAAGTGATGCCAAGCGCGGTTGGCTCTGAAGGAAGTGGGACCTGTTCAAACAACAAGCAGTCCATTCGCTGCAGCCACTGCTCCTCTGACACTCCTACAGCAGTGCAGTAACATGCTACGGTAGGGTAGCCAACGATCAGCAGCTTTTTGGGGGGTGCAAGGACAGGTGCTGGCTGTTGCGAGTGTCCATGTATTGCCTTCGCGATGGAGCGGGTTGCAGCACGCAGGGTGCTCATCATAGTGTTTTGCACTGTAACACTTTTACTCTTGGCTGGGCGTACGTCACTTGTAAGAGGGCTGCGCTAAATAATGCAACATGGCGCGGTGCCCTGGTTGGTGACATGCATGCAAGGTCCAGCAGTGTCTGTATCAGCTCAGCGGGGTACATTGACATGATATTGCATTACGCATCCAGGTGGAAGATCTTGGAATCTTTTAGTACCTGGGCTCAGCAGTACCTGTCAAAGTGACACTTTGCAACCAGCCAAATGCAATTCTGAATCGTCAAAGTGACACTTTGAACTCAAGGGGTCATTCAAGCAGGGCCGTAGCCCGCTGCTCAGGCCCAAGCTGCTGCAACCGGGTTTGTTTCAACAAACATATGGCATGCATTCCAAGCAGTGGCAGGAGACCAAGCCCACAGCACAAAAGCATGCAGATGAACTGCTCCCTGAGCAGTCTTGCACAAGTTGCTCAGCAGGCTGCCAGGCTGGCAGTTTTCACGCTAAGCACAACCTGAGACAGGGAGAAGGCGAGAGTAGGGAGGCTCCTCTAGAGGAGTAGTGACCTGAAGCCCATCAATTCAGTACTGACCCTAAAGGAACCGACAATGTGTCGTTCCTAAATGTCATTTGACGATCACGCTGTGGAGATATCTCAAATCGTGATCAGACTCCTTTCAGACTTGATGAAGCTTAAGTGTGTACTGGCTCAACATCTGTGTCGCCATTGCACTGCTAAGTTAGCTGTAGCTGCAGTAAAGGTCTTCTATCTCGTCAAGCTGATCGGACAGGCTCTCCTGATCCCCAACAGGACCCTCCTGCAAATCAGCCTGACACCTCTGAAGCAGCCTGGCCCATAAACGTATCTGATCACTTTGCACCCTGGCACGCTCAGAGTCTTGCTGCAGCTGCCATGAACACGACAGCAGAAGTGAGGTGCCAGCAGCAAGCTGACAAGCAAACTTATGAAGTGCTTGTACTGACACCAGGCCACTGCAATACAGTGGACCTGCTGCAGCGCAGCCACTGACAGTTGGGTCACTAACTGTTGTCGCAGCTGCTGCAGCTGTTTGCTTGCAGCTGTCTACAAGCGGTTTGATTGCCAAAGCACAAAGCCCCAGGCCTGCTGATGTGTCCCCCCTGCTGTTGATTCCAGAGCCTTCCAGAGTCACTTGTGTTAATGCATGTGCCTCAGCAGAACCACCCTGTTGCGCTGTGTGGCTTGCAGGGTCACTATGCACTGCATTTGCACTGATTAGATCAGCTTCTGTGAGCCAGCAGTCCAGCAGCAGTGACCACACAGTGGCCTTTTCACTGCCCGCTGGGGCATACTTCAAGGGCATGTCCTGCATGAGGCAACTCAGCAAGAGCTTGCTGCAGCTGCTCCTATTGCTGACACCCAAGCTGCTCCTGTTGTCAAACGCACTTGGCAGCAGCAGCACTGCAAGCTGAGCTAGGGCTGAGGCACAGCCGCTGCCAGGCGCACCACGGCCAGCAGCAGCAGCAGCAGCAACTAGTATCTGACATCCTCTCACCAGTAGCTGCATCACCAGATGGCATAAGCTGCATTGCACCTGTGATTGCAGTTCTGCTGCCGCAAAAGCAGATCGTTGTCCTGCTGCTGCAACAGTTGCTGGTGTGGATTGAGCTGCTCCTAGAACCTCTTGCACCCATGCATCGATCACAGCTCCCAACAGCATGACTTGCTGTGTGCCCACTGGTGCCTCAAGTCCACTCGGCGGGGTTTGTTGCTGTTCACTGCTCAGCAGTACATGCTGACTCCAACACTCCACCAGCAGTTCAAGTGTGCCATGAGCTCCAAGTTGTCGGCTCCGAACATCTGATTCTGCTTTGGGGCATGTCCTGTCAATCAAAACCTCCTCAATCATGACAGCCACCTCATGTATGACCTGTAAGCCTATCATAGCTGCTGGGCTGTAGATTTGCCTCAGCTGCTTGTTGTACTGGTGCTTACGGCTGCTGATAATACTTTCAATCTTGCTGAGCATGTGGACTTGACAGCTGACAGCTGCAGCACCAGATGGCAGGTGTGCCAGGACACTAGAGATTTTGACAACCAGGTCCCTGCGCAGACGATCAACTGCCTGGCAAGATGAGTCAGCTGCTGGCATGTCCTGCTTTACAGTCAGAGGGTCAGTCGCTGTTGACTCCTGCTGCTGCTGCTGCTGGCTTTGAGTGCGTTGCATCAGAATGGAGGCAGGATGCTGCTGCACAATGCTGGCTGGCAGCTGGCTTCTTGTCATTGCTGGACCAAGCTGCTGGTCATCAATCTGCTGCTGGAGCATCGCTACCTGTTTAATTGATGATAAAGTGCCATATCCACTGGAGGCATCCTGGTGAAGCGCCACAAAAGGCGGTGTTTCTAAAGCTGTTTCGCTGAAGAGGCACGACTGCTGCTGCTGCTGTTGATCTGTTGGCTGTGTATGTGCAGGTTGCTGATATCCTAACTGAGATGCCAGGTCAGACTGCTGCACGTGCATGCTGGGTGGGCACCACAGCTGCTGCTGCTGCTGCTCGTCCTGCCCTAACTGCCCTGAATATGCCTCAGTCCGCTCATCTGGAGATACTGCAGCAACTGGCAGCTTGCTGTCCACTTGGTCCCCCTGGCCGGCGGCAGTGATACCTGCAGCAGGTGTTGGCTCCTTGAGTCGCTTAGCAGTCACCAGGTGAAGATGAATGTCAGACCCAGCAGACCGCTTGCACCTGTTGCTGCTGGAGCTGTGCCCAACCTGCTGCTCCTGTTGCTGTAGATGTTGGACATTGGTGACTTCAGAAGCAGTGCTGGTCCTCAGGCCCTTGCTTGCTGCCAGCTCTGCTGCTCCACTGGTTTCAGACTCTACAGCTGGCTCCGTTGCCCCTGCAACAAGCAGCCACTGCTGCTGTTCTGCAGCAGCTGCCTGGCTCAGTTGCAGGGCATGCTGGCCGGACAGAACACATGCATTGGCCGCTGCGGCTGCTGTTACTGGCTGACTGTTGGGCTTGGCACTTGAGTGAACAGCAATCTCAATCTCTAGCTGGCCAGGAGCAGCCTTTTGGAACCCACCAGTGGTGTTCTCCTTCAAGGCAGGTGCTGGACTGTTGTTGAGAGGGACCCCTGCTGCAGATGACATGTTGGGCGCATGTTGTTCTGGTACTGCTGCTGCTGTGTTTGATAATGCTGGTGCAGGTGCTGCAAAGTCTAGTGTGTGTGAGTCAAGTGCATGTTCTGCCTCATCTGACTCAGACACCAGATCAACGAGCTCAACAGATAGTGCAGCTGTTGCCTTCTTGTTGCTTGCCCCTAACGGCGTTACATCCTCCAAGTTGTCAATGAGCTGCTGCTGCTGCCGCTGCCGCTTGGCCTCTTGACAGCTCTGCTCTGCAGGCTGCTGCTGCTGCTGCTGCTGCGGTTTCGGGGCCTCAGATGGTTCAGTGGCAGCCAGCTTTCGCTTTGGAAACCAGGGTGCCCAGCTGCACGGCTGCCGCAGCTTTTGCTGCTCCTGCTTGACACCTGATACTGTTTGCCCTGAGTAAGGCTCTGACTCCTTGGCTACAGCTGCAATCTCTGGGGTTGGCTCAGGACCAGCAGCAGCAGGTCTGGTGAGACCAACCCTTGCATTTTGGGCAATGTTGCCGCCATGAGCACCAGCAGAAGGGCCAGGTCTGGCACCTTGATCACTTGCCTGTTGATTGGTGTCCTGCAGCTTCCCAAGTGCCTTGCGGTCAGATAGGGTCAATGCTGGTGCTGCTGCTTGCTGAGGGCGGCTGTTGTCTCCACTGCCAGCCTCAAGTTCAGTGGACTCATTGACAGCAGCCGCTGCAGCATTGCTGACCAGCTCAACTCGAGAGTGTTTGGCAGCAGACTCTACATTAGCGTGTGCAGCCACACAAGCTGCTGGTGCTGTTGGTGCTGGCAATATTGCATGTGAAGACACCTCTGCTGGCAGTATCGGTGCTGCTGCTGCTGGTAGTACTGGTGTTCTGACAGGTGCAGGTGTTTGGGATGCTGCCACTGCAGCTGGCCTTGCTGCAATCAGAGTGCACCCTGGCCTCATTAACACCGTTGCCGCTCGTGCTGCTAGAGAGCTCTTTGGGGCTGTCACTGATGCCAGAACTGCTGCAGCATGCTGGCCAGGCCCACTGAGCCTCTGGCCTTGCCTCGTGACCGCTGGACTGCCGGCACTGCACCTTGCAGCGGCTGAAGTGCCAGCAGGGGCCACATCATGTGCAACACGCAGGTGTTGTGTGCCTCCATGTCTCAGACACCATGAGCAGAGCTGCTCGGTGGGTTGTGCACTGTTGGTAGCTGCTGCTGCTGCTGGTAGTGATGGGGCTTGGCAACTCACCGGGGTCTGGGAAGCAGCCCCCTGCTGCTGTTGTATGCATTGTAATTGCTGCGTGTGGCATGTGATGCAGGTAGCTGTGATGCAGAAGGCACACCTGTGGAACTCTGGTGCATTGCAGGCGTCAACTGAGATACCACATGTGCCACACTCCTGTGCATGTGTGACAGCAGAAAAGCAGTCATTGGCAGTTGGAGCTTTTGCCTGGAACACTCTTTGTTGGTGGACCAGGCTGGAGAAACTGACAAGCGACAGAAATTGGTGGTATATGGTGGTATGTGGTGTGCATCACATCCTACACATGAAATATCTTTGCAATTTTTCATTTGAAGTGTGCTACAGCCCCTTGTATACACCCTGCCACGATTGCGGTCACCTGTGATACTTACCAGCAGATGTCTGCTGCTGCTTTTGGCAACATCGGCTCTGAATCTCAGGCTTGTCCTGGTAGCTGTCAAGTCCTGCAGGCTGCAGCCTGCCATCTCTAGAAATGCCTGAACCTGCTGGTCAGCAGGCATGCTGACAAAACATCGATCCCTGGCCAGCACACCCTGCAGCAGGGCAGCTGTAGCCGAGCTGCTCTCTGCTGTGGCTGTTGCACTGGCAAGCTGAGGCAAGGACTGTTGCTGCTGCTGTTGAATGACGTTCAGCATGACAGCCAGCTTCTCAATAACCTGGCCTGCATGATGCTGTTCAAATGCAGTGTAAGGGGGAGAAAGCATCATGTCTAGGATGCTGGGACGGTGGTCAGCTGGCAGCCAATGTGCAAGTAACTCTGTGCTGGGCCTAGCTACCAGGTTCACTGCTTCTAACAACTCAGTATCTTGTGAAAGAGCTGTGACTGCCCAGGGACGCCATGGCATCAGGCTTGCTGCTGCTGCTGGTGCTCCTGCTGAGCTGATGTACACTGGTGGAGGTCTAGTCAAATAGATGATGTGCCAAGCAACACGCACTAGCACTCTTGCCAGCAGCTGCTTGATCATGAACTCTGCGGGCACTCTGTGCATTCTGTTGCTGTTTGGTGAAGCACCAAATGCTGCAGGACTGGTGTAGGTGCCTTGGCTGTAACAGTCCTGCAGACTCCTGCAAGGCTTTCTGCTGTTGCTGCTACTGGTGTTGAGAAGATGCACACAGATGTATTGTTGAACGTTGTTGCAGGAATCAAGGGGAGGGCTTGTATGTCCGCAGTCTGGGCATGTGAGGATGAAATACTGCAACAGCATCAACAGCACACCTACAGCATGTGTGTTCCAAATCGCTTCACAGCAAGCATGCAGGAATGGACGACAAAAGTGCCCAATTGTGCTGACCTGCAGGCGTTGACGGCCCGGTTTTGCTCCGGAAGGGCCCTGGCCATGCAGCACCTGTACTTGGCAGGGTTTACGTGCTGCAGCTGCACAGGCAGAGCATAGCATATGCCGCTTCTCAAACTACTGCTGCTGGCGTGTATGCTTTGACCCACCTTGGTGATGCGTCCCAAGTTTGAGGCACCTGTTTCATCATCGGCCTGCAGGCAATACACAGCTCGAGTGTGCACAGGGCACAGCTGTACACACTGTCCCTCAGCTCCTGTTGTGACACAGCCAGGCCTCTGACAGTCCGCTGCGCATTGATTACATGTGACAGCTGGGTCACGAGTCCACAGCCCACAAAGGACAAACGGAACACCTTGCTCTTGCTCCAGGGAAACCACCAGCTCGTACTGCAGCCCAGAACACCAAAATTTACACGTCAGCAGATCTGCTGAACCATGATTATATATGTGACGAGACGTGGAATAATGGCCCATCCAGGTGAGTATAAGCTGTCTCTCGAGCGGGCGCACTGCTGTGTGTTTGCGAACTGGCCGCAGTCCTGTATCTTGGTAGCAGCTGACCTTCAGATCATCATCGCTTGTTAGCAAGTTGTAAGAAGAGCATGCACACGGCGCTGCACGAGACCGTGACAACGCATTATCGGTGAGTACAGGAACAGCAGCTCTGTCAAGGGGCGATGCCGGTGTTCTCCGTGTGTCAATCAGACGGATCGTATTACTCATCTATGCTTATGAAGCTTTGAGGCCTTGATCAGCCCAGCAGCATGAACCGCAACCCGTCCCGCCAAGTGGCCAAAAGTGGTTCCGGTGCTGTAAGCCTGACCGTATTACCCCCCCATGATATAAGCATTCCGGTTGTTTCAACTGGACTGTTGAGCAAAACCCAAATACAACCTTTGTCATGAAGTGGCACTAGGCTTGACATGGTCAGATGCACCTTATGCGCGTATACGCTGATGCACCACCACGGTTATTTTCCAATGCCCCAAACAAAAACTGAATAACTCATGACCTTCGTTGCAGGGCCTACAGTATTAGAGAATGCCTTCCATTTTCCAAGGCGAACGATCTAGTAAACATACATCTCTGACGCCTATCAATTATTAAATGAAGTCAATGATAAAGATTCAATCTGATAGACACGAAACAACAACATCAATGGTGAGACTACGGTAGGTGCACTGTAAATGTCGGTTTGATAGTAGGGTACTACATCACTGTCCCGGATGCTAGGGGCCTTAGCAGGAGGCATTACAACAGGGGCCCTTAGCAACATTGCTCTCACGGCATTGCTAGCTACTTCCAGTATTGCCGCTACTGCTGTTTATCAAGGCTTGCAACTGCTCTCTTTCCTGCTGTTTACGGAGAGCAATAAGCTCCAGCAACATAGCAGCAGCAGCCTCGCTAGGGGCTTGCACATTCACAACTGCTGCTGCTTTCGTCCCTGCTGCGTCCCTGGGTGCTCTGCTGCCACCACTGCTGCTGCCACTGCTTCTCCTGCTGTCAACATCCACAGACACCTGCTGGTAAATCAGTGGCGGTACAAGCCTGACAAGCACCTCTTCAAAGGCTTCCCGCTGCTGCTGCCATTCATTGCTGCTGCTGCTGCTGCTGCTGCCACCTGCGATTTTTGCTGCTGATTCTGCTGCAGTTAGCAGCCTTGCAACCGTCTCAACTGCCAACTCCCTGCCTCCTCGGGCCCACAGGTTGACCTCTGGGACCGCCTTATACCCTAACACCTGATTGGGTATACACCCAAACTTCAGCTGCTGACTGTTTTTCCAGCTGAACAGCCCATCCCACATGACAGACCCGTCCCTCACACACACCAACGGAACCCCTGCTGCTACTGCTCTCAAACTCTGGTACCCCGGGTGTGATACTGCTGCTGCAGCTGCTGCCAAAGCATTAGTGCTTAGGACAAAGTCTTCAGGTGCTACCACAGCAGGTACTGAGAAGTTCTGTACTGCTTCTCGAGCTGCTTCAACCAGTATGTCTGGTACGATTACTGCTGCTGCCAGGTTCAGCTGGTGCTGTTGTACAAGTTGTTTTGTTATGTGGTCAAAGGCCGGCATACTGGTGCAGATTTCTGATTCTGTACTGCCAGGTAACAAACATAACAGCAGGGGCTTTGCTTGTTGGGGGCCTCGTGCTGCTGATGCTGCTGATGTGGCTGTCGCTGCCAGTGTCAACACTCTCCGCTTGCGCGTGCTACTGGCGGCAGCAGCACCTGTGCTGCTGCTGCTCTCGCTGCTGCTTTTATTGTCTTTAGCACTAGTACTGCTGTTGCTTGCGGCTGGTTTTGTTGCCATGCGTTCAAAATCGTGCCAAAAAGCAGCTGGATTGCCAACTGTAAACAGGGAACCAAGTCCAGCAGATCCTTTGCTGCTGCTGCTGCCGTTGCTGCTGCTGCTGTTGCCATTTGCCCTCAGCTGCAGTGCCTGTGCTACTTGTCTCCTGAGGTTGCTGATTTGCCCTCTCAGCAAGGGTTCAACAACAGGATGACCTGCAGCAGCAGCAGCAGCAACAATGCCAGTGTCAGATGCAGCTGCATCTATTCAACTGGTCAACCCCCAGTATGTTTGATGCATCAGCAGGTACTTTGAAGAACACTGCACCACAACCAATGACTGTGCTGCAAGCTGTTGCTGTCAACACTTCTGTCAAGCGTCAGCTGATCCAATCATCTGCTGACAGAGGGGTGCACAGCTTTACATGGATGTAAGTTCAGATGGCATCAAAAGTGGCATCTTTGCCTGATTACACACCACACAAGGGGCAAAGCTATGCACATATAAGCACATGTGTGCACTTGGTGTTCTTGTTGTCAATGCAGTATGTGCAGCTGCCGCAGCAAGACCAGGCCTGAGAGATCCCCATACATATAGCAGCACTAGATATGAAGGTATAGTGGATATGAAGGCCTGCTGACTCATGTCCACATGAGGAGACGTCTCTTGCTCCTGCTGACTCACCTACAAAGGATGCAGGTGCTCCTGCAGCATACAGCAGTGCTGGCTCAGAGGGCAGGCTGCACATGACGTGGTCAGCCAGCTGTGACCAGGTCTTAGCTGACGATGAAACCTGGGAATAATCCCACAGACCAGGAGGCTGCAGGCCACAGGCAGGCAGGCAGCAGCAGCAGCAGCAGCAGCAGAGACAGCGCTGTGAGGACAGCTGGGGATTGAAGCATTGCTCTGATTTCTTGTGGAGCTTGTGATGATTGTTTCAACAGATGGGTCATGTGCTGGCGGGGGGGGGGGGGGGGTGTCTCAAGATGTGCAGCTGGTGCTGGGTGCTCTCGTTTCTTTAGAGATGGGAGATTCTGCAATGTCTCAAAATCCAACATCTGTATGACAGTGTCCATGATCGATCTTTGAATTGCAGGTACAACTGCTGGATCATTAAGTGGCTGCACAGAGAGCGCGTTGCTGGAAAAGAAACACAATGCGAACAGATGACATGCAGCAAAGTAACACACATCACAAATGACAGGCCCGATACAGGTTGGTACAGGCTGGTACAGCCCCCAGGGACAGTGTGTCATCATGTTAGGCAGCTGCAGTCAGCTGCAATGTGGTGGTTGCTGGGCTGTGGTGAGGCGTGCAGCGCTGCCAGCAGCAGACAGCACCACAGCTGCTGGTCATGCACACATCAAAGTCCTGTACCTTGTGTCCAACAGGTGCAAAGTGTGCCTGTGCCCTAGATGCCTCAAGCCACGCACTGCTGTTTGATGTTATTAGATGGTCATTCGCCACTGGTACAGGCACCTCAACTTGTTCAGTGTCTCTGCATGATCTGGTCCAGATTGTGCAGGTGCTGCCTACCAATGCTGATACTTACTCCAATACTGGTATTAATGCTACTATGATAACAGTAATAAGATAAGTAACAACAATGACAGTGACAATGATCATAATCATCATCATTAATTGGCACATCTGCTCACCATGTAGTGTACAATGACCGGCAGTCTTGCCACCTTGGCCTTCTCAGCCTGCCTCAAGGCAAACAGCAGCTGCTGGTTGGCCAGGGGGCTGCCAACAGACAACACAGCGTCATATGTGATCGTAGCTGGCAGACCAGAAACCTTGGACGTCTGCTGCTGCTGCTGCTGTTGCTGCTGCTGTTGCTGCTGCTGTTGCTGTGTGGCAGGGGTTGCTTGTGCTGCTCTGCTCCTGCTGTTGCAGCCGTGCAGTGCGGCTTCCCAGATGATATCTCGAAATATCTTCAGGTACTCTGTCTTGCTGGCTAACTTCACTCCTGGCAGGGGCAGCTGCAAGAGGCCGAACAAGAGTTTATTTTACTTGAATTTCAGGTAGTACTATCATTTAACCAGCAAAGGATAGTCATGAGCTGGGCAAAAGGCCGTACAGAAGTTGTTGAACCACTCTTCCACTGTTGGGTTTACGAACAGCAGATGCCACATTGCTGCTGCTGCTGCTGCTAAAGAGGAAAGCCTGCCAACAGTTCACCTCCACAAGCCCGCAGACATGTGTTACCGAAGGTCTTCAGGTGCTGTACTACACTAGCAACTATGGAAGCTGCTGTTGCATTTGTGCTGTAATCACATGATGAGTGTACCAGAGCTTGCAGTCCATGCTGCTGCCTGGGTCTGTGTCACTCACCTTTACCGGCATGTATGAATGTACTGGTGGTATGATCTCTGCTGTTGCCAGCTGTGCATACTGCTCATCAAGCACCACACACTGTAGCCCTTGGGATTGCAGGGCAGGGCCTCCCTGACAGGACAACGTATCAAAATAAGGGGTAGGCAGTACTTACATGGGGTGGCCAGTAGCTGAACTGATCGCCTGCCACAGGCAGTGGCAAGAATTGAGACGAACGACACTGCATTTGAGATGTCTGTCTGTAAAATGGGCAATAATCTACGCTGCATTGTGTATCAGGCACTTGTGAGAACAAGAGTTGGAGCAGTTATCACCGGAACAGCATTCACAATGGCATCGTTATGTGGCCAGCACATTACTGCCCAGGTGCTCTCATCGTGACTGTGATGAGAACTTGGTGTACGAGTCCCGCTCACCACTCCGTAGACCTTGACGCCGTGGCCATGCTGCTGTTTAAGGGATGCTACTAGAGCAGCAGCAACCCTGTCACTAGAGGCATCAGCAGCACACACGAAGAGGTTCAGTGGACTGCTGAAGACTGAACGTGTAAAGTGTGTTGAAAATGAAGTCTGCAAAGCTGTGATCAGGCGCAGGGGCTTGTTGCTTGAGCGTAGCATCGCATCCAGCACGGTTCAAGGTTGTCCAGTACAAGTGCTGAGCTGGGCTACATGCATTGCTAGCCCCATCGTGTACACTGTACAGCTGACTACATTTTGCTGCACATGATTAACGGCGCTGCCACTCCCCAGAATGAGGGAATTAGTGCGGCAGATACTGCACATGTCAGTGCCGTGGCAGATGACAATACCGAAAAGCGTGCCACACGCTAACTGTTTCAAATTTTTCAGGTGTGATTTCAATTGCAGTGGTGCTGGCTTCAATTGCATCACCTATACGATTCATGTCATGAAGTCCATCGATCTGTTGTACTGTCTTCTAGTGGGCTAGCACGGTGCCGTAGCGACACGTTTGGCTTGTGAACAGCAGAAGCAGCAATCAAAGCTGGTATACTGGTGCTGCAATGTTACAGCGCATAGCTCGTCATCTGGCACTCGGTGCCAGGCAAGCAGACAGCTTGAGACTGCTCAGCGTTGAGTCTGTGACAGGCCAGCTGCAGGGCGCCGCGCTGCAAACTAACGCTTGTAAGATTGTAAGCGTCGCACTTGCTTCTTGACTAGATGGCCAGGGGCTCTCTCTCGGGCTCATGTGATTGATGAGATTTACTCCTGCTGCTGGCTCTTTCTGTGCAGGTGCAGTGTTGTTCGCTGTACAGCACCTTCAGCTTGGCAATGGCACACGCATACCAGCAGCCTCTTCAGCAGCAGTTTAGCCAGCACCAATGCAGGTCTTTACAGCTGCCTCTGGCGGCAGCAGCTCTGCAGCAAGCAGCAGCATCTGCAGGACAGCAATGGCAGCAGCAGCGGACCCTGCTGGGTGTGGTTAAACGCAAGAACTATCAAGATCATAACACCAAGAAACCCAAGAAATACAAGATAAAAACTCCCTCGTAAGTGCTTGGCTTGAGACAACTGCTGGGGCTTCAGCAGCACTGACAGCTGATTTGACAGCAGCAGCAGCAGGCTTTTGTGATGGACATGTCCAGGCAGCAGTAAATCTATGCTGCCGTCCAGAACAGTATTGCACCATCATCCAACAGCTCACCTGTTCTAATTTCCTCTGATCCCATGGTTGCTTGTGAAGTGCTTGCCTAGCACACAAGATACTGAATGTGGTTCCTGCCCAGGAACACAGCACCACCACCAGCAGCTTAGCACAAGCAGCTCATGGTCACCTGTGCCATGCAGCTCATCCACCATCTGCTGATGACGCCTGTCAGTGCTGTGCACGTTACAGGATTGTGAAGCGGCGTGTGATCGTGGCTGATGATGGAACCATGTGGCGAATGCAAGCTGGTCGGCGCCACAAGCGCTACAAGAAGAACCGCCTCAGGCTGCTGGACCTGAAGGGCATGGTGCCGCTGCATGGAGCTCATACTGCCAAGTTGAGAAAGCTTGGCTACAAGCGAAGCTGGTGGCATACATTGAAGGCGTGATGGGGCTGCAGGGTGCACAGCAGGGTATGCTGGCCTCTCAGTGTATCGCTGTGAGGTGAATGTCAACAGGCAGATGTAGTAGTCATAGCAGCTCATGATAGATTCAGCCAGGTTTTTGTAAGATGTAGCCAAAGGATAGCAACAGACGGTCTGTGGTACTTTTTCTGCAGTCACCCCTCAGTGATAGCCGCAGTTACAGCCGTACTGCTGCATTGGGCCACTCTGCTGCCTGCCAACTCTGTGTTGGGGGAGATTGAGGTGTTACAGTTGTGATTACTTGCAAGGAGTGCTTCAATATGCGTACTAAGTCACTTTCCTCCAGGAGGTAACGGTGCTGGTAGCTTGGCTCATGAGTTTGTCCATTGCCTGAGATTAGCTGTGTCCTGGCGTTGTTCTGCCTTGCATACATAGCCGTTACTAGTGAGGCAGTTGTCCATGCAGTCGGCCCACGTTGTGGCCCTTGTCAGCCCGGCTGAGGCGGCCTGAGACAGTACCTTTGCTGCGTGCACCATTACCACGCCTTTGCACAGGCTTTCTGCTGTGATGTTTTGTCATCTGACCAGAGTTGAGACGTTTATTTTGGCTTTGCACGCGTTCATGGCGTGTTTTCCGAAAGGCCACATTTTCTTGGGGTACCTGAACATCAGACTTGGCAGTTTCGCATGCACGTGGCCCGTATTGCCTTGCCTGGTGACAGCCCGTCACCAACGAATGTGAATGCAGGTCTTAGGTGCTTCAGCTGCGATATCCGTCCAAAAGAAGACCGACACAGCGGTAAGATGGCACATTTGACTGATGACTCGGTTCAACAGCTGCGATTGCTGCAGGAGACTATACGCACTATAAAATGCAGTAAGCAAAGCAGGGAACATTTTGATGAGCTCAACAGCCATCTTGGCGAGATGCTGCCCACCTTGGCAAGCGAAATTGATAGCATGCAGCAGGCTGCGGCCTTCGGCCAGACGCTCAAGTCCGGGCAACTAAAAGCATTACAGGTGAGATAAAATGTGCTGATTGGCAAGGACTGGGAGGTGCCAACCGTTTGGATCGCCTTTGCCGTTTCAGCTCACCTTCTTCTCACTGCCGGTCCCAGCCACCGTCTTTCAAGTGAAAGAAAATGGGCCATGCAGCAAAGTACAATGCTATGGCAAATGCGCTGACATGCGTTGGGGGTGTCACCCTGGTGTGATGCATTCATGCCGAGAAACACTTATGCTGTAATAAATTGACTAGCTTGGGAAGAATTTGAACCCATGTAGCATTCATGGATGAGCTGGCTTGTTGCTCTGCTGAGAGCCAGTCGTCGCATAATGCTTATAGTAGTATCTAACTATAACCTGTCTGACTCGTACTGAGTAAACCGGTCAGAAGTTTATGGCAGTGGTCAGCACGGTTGCAGTGGCCTCCCCCTTGGCGTCACCCCTCACAACTTGTTACAGCACTGCTGCGGCACGGCGGCACCTTTTACGCTTCTTGCAGGAGTTTGCATCAGCAATTCTGGCCATATGTACAGCATTAGGAGGCCCTCCCAGCAGTAGCAGCAGCAGCACAGGTGGCAATGGGTCCACCAGCAGCAGTCTTAATGGCTCGACAGTCAGACCTTCAGCAAGTGGTCGTAAGCCTGTGCTGCCATCAGGAGTAAGCACCCTCAACCCAGATGCTTACTTCCATGCCAAAGAAAGCTTGGTGCTGGCTCTGAACCAGCTTCATGCAGCCTTCAAAAGCAGCCATGCCCAGATAGCAAAAGCAGTAAATCTGGCCAAGCACAACATAGAAGATGTGGGATTGTTTGAAGCCATGTAAGATTGTGACTATCCAACTTCTCTCAGTACAGTAATCGAAGCAGGAACGCCAGTTAGTGCCCCTGTGTTGCGATAATATACAAACCAGCCATTCAATGGCTGGCTAGTGGCATGCTGGTTTGCTGGAGGCTTTCAGGGCCATTAGGGCGCTACCGCCCGGGACAGAGGCGGTTCTGACCTTCAGACGACGCAGTGCTGTTTTGGCACCATTAAATGGATGTTGATGGCAGGCAGCTGCTCCTTGATGGTCTGAAAGTGCAAGGTCACCCTAGTGCTATGTAGATAGGCCCTATCGGATTGCATACTGGATGCGCATCACAGTGTGCGTTTGCCACAGCATTTCAACTCGCTGCATGGCTGAATTTCTTTTACAGATGTATAGATTTTGGAAGTGTGGTCCCAAACAGCGGTGAAGGACATGTTCTCACAGCATCACATTTTACTATAATGCTGTCATCATGCTGGGGGCCTTGGACTGCGTCAAGCACCCTTCTCATCATCCTTCCACAGCTTACAAATGCATTCCTCTGAACCTGATGCAGGCCCTGAACCAAGGTAACATCCGAAAATGTCTCAACGATTGTGGGATGTCCGCGGTATCTGTCATGTAATAAGTTCCACATGTAAACTGTACATATAATAGTATTTTGTGGGTTGCATGCAAGCTTCCCGCTTACAGTGTTGGCGAACATATGCGCTTAGCGCCTGTCCAGACCAGGCTTGACCAATCATTGGAATGATTTGACGGTCAGATTGTCGCCAGCTGCAGCATAATGTCACCTTCGAAACTTGGAAGCAGACGGCTGGCTGCACAGCATTGGGTGGCCAGCACAGGTGGTGTGCTCCGAAGAGAACGCCTGAGAGCTGTTGTGGCTGTTCATGCAAAGGTCAGCCAGAGTCAGCTTTCTGTTGAGATGCATATTGTGAGTGTTGTTAGCTGCTACTGAGTCATTTGCTGTTGTGCAGCATGTCTGTGTGGCAAGCAGCAGCAGGCTGAGAGGTACCCTCTCATTCCTGATCATGTCGGTGCCTTTGCAACGAGCGATCTCATCGCCCTTGCCGCCTACATCATCGCATCTGCTTGGATTTTGGGACTTACGCCAACCATCGTTCTGATCTTTCACGGCGCCAGTTAGGGCAGGTGTGGCACTGTCTCCTTCCCCTATCAACACATCATCTACTTTCAAACAAAGCAGTCAGCAGCATGCCCCTGTATGAATGAGCAGCATGACTCTGTCATCATTAGCAGCTACCCTTGGCTGGGATATGCTGCTTGCCATGCCACTGAGTGGCTTCTGCCTTCAAGGCATTTAGATGCCTTGGGCAAATTTGACCCACACCTGTGGGTCCCAGCCCAGGGCCTGCTGGAGACACTGATCTTTGGTGTGCTGGTTGGCTGAGCCACCAAGATCCTGGCTTTGTACAAACGTACATGTCCCAAGGGCTGCTCGGCTGGAAAGGGTAACTACTACTACTGCAGCTGCAGCCGCTGCAGTAGGCCAGCAATAGTGCCACCTGCTCAGCCTGAGCCCTGCTGAGCAGGGCCCCTGTTGGCAACACCTCCGAGGCAGGCTGCCAGCCAAGCAGCAACCACCTAGGTGTGGCTTGCCTGCTAAGGACCAGTCGCTCGTTGCATAGAAGAGTCGAAAGGGGCAAGCAGGGGGAGTGGGGCACCGAGTTGTCTGTAGCCATGTATGGCATGCTGTAATGTACCGACCATGGTGGCTGGCCAGCTGCCGTTCTATGGCAACGGGTGCAACGTGCAAGCCATTTGAGCAGCAGTTGATGTTGCATTAGTGGGGTACAACTTGAGCCGAGGATGTCCATGGACGCCAGCAGCAGGACAACCTTGCCGGCAGCAGCTGCTGCACTCATGCAGACCTTGTCAAGCCTGTCAACTGTGATGTTGAACGGTGCACCACAAGACAGATGCCCACTGGGCATAATGCGTGCAAATGTGTCTGTTGTTTTGGGTCTATCGGATTGTTCGTTGTCATCCGTCAATCTGCGGCTTGCCAAGTCCCGGGGACTTTATTAAGAAGAATTGAGCCATGCAGCAAGTTGAACGCGCTGACATGCGTTGTATATACTTTATCGGCCTGAGGCCGAGCCTGGCCTAGTAGGCCAGTCGGATGGCATAGTGCTAGCACCATTTCAAATGGCATGACTCATGCCGCTCTAGAGCATGCAGTATACACCATTGTATCTTCTACTTCTGTCTGAAAACACCTTACATCCGATGTTCTGATAATCCTCTAGCTCCCCCTATTCTACCAATACAACACCAATACAATTGATGGATTCCTAACCCCTCCCGGCACTAACCAGCGGATAGCTCATGGGACGCACGAGGTTACCTTAACTCTCTTAAGGTACATTCTCTCAATGTGGATGTTTCACTTTAATCGCGAGAACGTGCTTTCCTTTACTCCGAGGTGGAATCAAAAGGTCTCGGAGGAGGCCTCCCAGGATGCAGACACCACTGTACTGAAGCTACATATGCAAACACCTTTGTTGACGGCCCTACAGCGGGCGAATAGCAGATGCTGTGTACATTCAAGTGGAATGGGCAACAGTTGCCGGCCATCACAAATCTAGACACAACATTGCATCCAATTTCACAATGGCCAGCTTGGAAACTCTGCCAGCACGAGAAAACAGGCTGAGAACAATGAACCGAACCAAACCATCAAGCCAGACGGCCCGGAGCAGTCTACCTAACAACCGAAAGTGCATTGATTGCAGCAACTTTGAATGCACAGCCTTGCATGTCATTGAACAGCATGGAACCAGCCATACTATGAGAATGGCACTATAATAATCATGTGGTGTTGGTGATCTTGACTTCAAGCATGCTGCCAATCCCGAGTCACCACCAGCTATTGCAGCTGGGCACACACAGGTGCTACCTAAGTCACTGATGCCATGTTGAGCAGTTTCGGAGGCTATGATTAGGGCAGCCAAACGTACGGATAAGTGATTATGGTCCATCAGCAGACTATACACACAAAAATATGACTCCACAGCACCTGCATGCAAATCCGGTAATGTCGCAGCACAACATGTCACACAATACACATACACAACCACCCCAACTGCTGGGTGCAACGCCAAGGTAGGACTTTGGCTGTCACAGTGATGAAATTGATGCCAGCAATGAAATATACGACAAGTTCGTCCCTTGCCAGGCCATCTGGCATCTTGACCTTAGCCAGACTATTGAATGCTGCTACTCTGCAAAGGCACAACCTCACTTGCTGTTGATCCGGCCAAGCAGGCCCCAGGAGCCTGGCATCTCATGCATCACAAACATGCTTGTGGTCCTGTGTGATGCTGGCATGTTGCGCTGATCAGTGCATTGCCGCGCCGCAACTGGAGGGATCTGTCAGTGGCAAAATATCACCGGCTGTGACATCACTGCCAGTAAATACCAGCAAGCACCAGCAAGGAGTCTGAGCATGGCCCGAAACGCCCTGAAGGATGACAATTGCACATACAAGTGCAAGCACAAAACACAGGACCCCTTGTGCTTTTGTTCCAAGCAGGTACAGGGCTCCATTCTGAAAACATACAAGGTAAACTAAACACACATACACACCAAAGAGTACAAACAGTTGCAACACAAGCATGCATACAGCGTGATATGAAGTACGTGGGATGTGGCCACGATGATACTCAGTCGTAAAAACTGCTGATTCAATACTTGTCACTACAAATCATAATTTCAGGCAGTTTAGGTCATGCTTGCACCACCAACCACCAACACACACGTCTATACTACAACATGCACCCTCAGGCGCAATCATGTCAACGCAATGCAGCATGCACTTACTTGATTCATGTAACACCCCATCTGCAATACAAGACTGAGATCTTGCGCTGAACATCTGAAAACTGCACTGTCTGCTTGCTGGTGACGGCTGCCAAACTTGTTGACCACATAAGACAGCTGCAGGAACATGGGGAGCAGGTCTGCACAGTCAGCACCATGCACACTGCATGTACAATTGCCCTGGCCTGTAGCTGCAGGGAAAGGCAGTCATGCCACCAGCAGTACTGCCCGACTACCATGTGACAATACGATGCACAGCCAACCTGACGCGCTCTCAATGTGTCGCACTCTCCTGTGCTGACTGCAGTGCAGCCATGGCATAAACAAGAAACTTTACCACAGTTATGCAGTTAGCTGCTCAACTTGCGCCTTATGCTTTGATTGCCGCAAGCAAGTTGACGACAACATCATGATGATGCCATAGCAGAAGTGATGTGCTGCTGAATGCTGCAGTTGTGTGCACAATACCCCAAGGCTGCTGACAAGATGTTGGAAGGTTAGGGCTTATCACACCATGCCTGTCAGGGCATCATGTTCTCCCCCGCCCCCCCGCCCCTGGCTGATTATGCCATGACAACCTGCATGCCTGGTGATGGCTCACTCAGTGTGGAAATTGAACAGACAATCGCTCTTGCAGTTAACCCAGCAGGACACAACACAGGACATCACTATTCCCACATGACATTCGGTCGTAGTCCAAGAATGGCCCGCATGCACAGTGGCACAATATTCATGCACCCTACCTGCTGTCTCAGAGAATTGGCCTGTCCCTCTAGAGAGGATGCACTGCTGCAGCCCCATGCTGTCTGCCTACACTCTCCAGCCTTGCAAGCCAACTCAATAATAGCCATTCTCTGTTGAACACACCAGCAAGCGGCGCTCAACAACATGGCAAACCAGACCCCAGTCGGCCTCAGCAATGCTTCCCCAGGTTGTACAACACTTGCTGCTGCAGACAAGCAACCCACCCCAGGCAACATGAAGCCCTGATTCTTCACTCACACTCACACACACTCAGACCAGCGGGTGAGCTGCCGATTGCATTGGACCACAAGAGATATCACTGTAACACCTTCAAACTAAATGCAGCCTCCAGCAGCCAGCTGCCATCTCATCAATAGACCAAGGTGCCAGCTGTGCACCCTCAAGCTGCAGGGCACAGTGACCAGCAAGCCGCTGCCGCTGCATTAAGGACCCAGCCCGGTGTTAATTGTCTAAACATGCGCGAGTGCTGCTGTTGGCCATGAAGCAGTCCAGCACCACTTCAGCAGACCTCCCGACACATGCCAATGTAGTCATGCACTGCAAGATCAGGACCATCACCTGTGGCGCAAGCGAGCACCTTCTGCTGCTGCTTGCTGGCCTGCTGCGTACGTGGTGTTGCGATGCAAAAGACCTCATCCTCAGATGTCTCCCTTAACAAGTCCAAGTCCAGGTCTAGCTGCTCATCTGGTGCTGCTGTTGATGCTGCAGTTGGTTGACATGTTGGTGCTTCTGGGATGCCAATGTCTTGCAACTGGTCGCTGTCTTTCACGTCCAACTCGTCTAGCAGCACTTTGCAGTTGTTACTGTGAATGAGGTTGCTCGAGTGACTGCAAGGGGCTCCTGGAGTAACTGACAGCTGATCTTCATGTGCTGTAGCAACAGCGCTTGACAACCTGTCCGCGGTTGCCATGTTCACTGCATTTGAAATACCAGCTAAAGTATGGTGTTTGCTGTCTACAGTATCAACTTGTTGATCCTCATGCACTTGGCACGCATCCGCAGCTGCTGCTACTTCTTCTGCTGTATCAACTGTCTCTGCTGCTGCCACCGCTGCTGCGGCAGCAGCTGACCCTGCTGGTCTGTCAATAAGCTGTTTGAAAGCCTCTATGACCGTGTCCTGCCAGTGAAGATTTACCAACACGCCAGCATGCGCCATGCCAGGCTTGTAAAGCACCTGCAACAGATAGATGAACTGTGTTAGGTTCATCAACATCCTGGCTGTGGCACTGAAGCACTGATTCAAGGAACTGAGGCTGCAGCTGACAAGCCATGCATGAGCTGTTGCAAGGAGACCGCGCTTCCAGACAACATACACCTTATCAAAGTCAGTCAGCAGACGTACAGTACGAAAACTACAAGGTGCTTGTTGCAGTGTCTTTGGCACATGTATTGCAGCTGCTACACACATCAAGCTGCCCTTTGTACCTGAGCGCGTGTGTGCTCTGTGAGCCATGTGTTCAGGTGTGCTGTTGGTGACAGTATGTCCCGGCCGCTCAACACCACCAGAGTGCGCTCTGGTATAGCATCATCCCATAGGTTGATACCTGAGTACATACAAGCAGCCACAGCATTGTATGTTGTGAGGAGCATCCTGCGCTTTTTGCCATTGCAGCAGAAGAGACCAAGCTGTTGGGCTCACAGTTAAACCCATCACAGCAATGTCCGTCGTCGCTAAACACCAAAAGATTGGGACCCAGACCTCACGAATGACTGCGGCAAGCAGCAATCACAGGATAATTGCTTACTAGTGCCAGTTGCTGCAGCCCATCAGCGCTGCACTCTCAAGCACAGCGCAAGCAATTGCTGCATTCAGGAGAAACTCACTGGTCCACCAGAACCTCCTGCTGAGTGCTGTCCTGCAGTGCAGCTCAGTGGACACCAGCGCCATGATGGTGTCAATCACCAGGCAGCCGCTGTTGTGGCGCGCATACAGAAAGTTTTTCACAAGGTCTGGCATGAACATGGCGAAGCACACCTGCAGACCATCACCAAGCCAGCAGCAGCAGCAGAGTGAGAACTAAGAGCAGAACAGCAGGCACTACCGTAGCACGTGTTGCAGTCAATATTCCGTTTGACTGATACGAGGTAGATGCAAGGCTGATGATCTATTGCACAGCCATGATATGCTGTGCTGCCAGATGCTGCTGCATTTCAGACTGTGTCTTTTTGTGTGTGCAAATTGGCAGCTGACAGGCAGACTTAAGACTTGTTTGCAGACTCATAGCTGCAGACACATAGCAGCAGACACATAGCTGCAAAGACCAGTGTAGTGGAAAAAGTTTGGCCACTTGACTCCTTCACATGACATGTGTATGCAGGCAGGAAAAGTCGCCAATATAGTGCAAGATGAGCAGCTTCAGTTCCTCACCGGGTCCATCAGGCATAGGCTGTCCACTAAGCCCTGATACTTCAGTACCAGCCTGCTGGCAACAAATGTGCCATAGCTGTGCCCCATCACAACAGCACGCTCCACTCCATGTGCTTGCAGGATAGCAGCAGTGGTATCTGCCATGTCATCAACCGTGGGCAGCCACCTCGTCAGCCTCATGCTGACATGCTTGCTTTCTGGCAGGATCATGGGTCTGCCCAGAGATGCTATGTTGAACACAAGTGCCAGGTACGGCAGGAGGCCAGCTCCCACTCCATGCAAAAAGACTATTGGAAGGTCATCTGCAGATCCTGCAGCTGCTACATTCTCTACAGCAGGCTGAGTGCTGTCACCCGTATGCTGGTGATGCAGCACTGCTGCCCTGCCAGCTGCTGCTATTGCTGCTTGTTCTCCTGGGTCATCGTGCACAGGTGCTGGTGGTATGCACTGCTGCTGTGGCAGGTTGTAAGTGTAGTAGCTGACACCCCGCATGCTCTGTAACCTAAAGCCTGCTGCTCTGAGGGCAACATACTGCAGCAGGGCCAAGAACTCCATGAAGCCATAAAACACCAGCGGCCTGCATGTCAGAGCAGCACGGCACCACAGGACATGGAAGAAGGTTTCAAAGATCAAGGCTAACAGGTGTTTGTTACAGATGGCGGTACAGGACATCCAAAACAGTGTGGTACATTGTGACAATCAGTGCTGCCTGGCTACCTACAACAATGCCAACTTGTACTATGCTGCATCGTGCTACTCAGCTGCTACAGAAGCTTCCAGTGGATGCAGAGCCTGATGCAGAGCCTGAAAACCCAGCTGAGCAGGACATGGCCTTATGCCCTAATGCCCCAATAGTGATTATGCTTCAATGAGCAGCACAGGGATTACAGCTCTGTAATCCGATCTGTTGCTTACCTGTATACGTGCTTAATAGGATCCCACAGGTGACTCATGAACCTGACATTGGGGTTGTAGCCAACTGCAATGCTGCTGCCTAGGCAAATTTCCAGCTGCAAAATCAAGTCTTCTAACTCCTGCGACAATCCTTCCTGCTGCATCTCTTGTCTGCAACATGAGAGCGTATGTCAACTATAGCCAGAGAATACGGGTGATGGGATGTGGTAACCCCAATGATTGCAAGTAATAGTGCTGTTGATGACGACTCTGCAGGCTAAAGACGATGCAGTGCATCTGGTGCTGTGTTCTGCAGGATGATGCAGTTCAACAACTTGGTGGTGCATGCTGTTCAGAGATGGTAAGGGCTTGATCACTTACAGTGTTCTATACCAGAGAGCGTATGCATAAAGCTCCTTCAGGTTGTCACGCTTGATGTCTCTATCCCAGTCTAGGTGTTCTGAGTCTACAAACCTGCAGCAGGTAGCGAGAGAGGGTCATATCAGGTCCAGGCCGCTAGCAGAGCAGTACTGTACATAGCGTGTAGCAGTGGCCAGGTAAACATGTCACGTACTACAACTGAAAAACATATTGCTACTAATGGGCTTTTACATGGCAACTCCGGCACAGAATCTCACTATGAAGGTCGAGTGAACAGCAGCTGCTACTGCTCACCATGATTTTAAGTAATTCCTGACATCACCAACGTGCCGCAGGTGGCGCAGCAGCTGACGCGCTGTCAGATTTGGGTCGTTGGCCTCGGGAGGGCTACGATCACCGGCGCTATAGTGCATTTGGCTGTGCACCCAGGCGTAGTGAAGAGCAAACAGCACCTCGACAGCCAGCACCGCTGTCCAACCCCATACATGGACCCACAATGGTGAAAACATGACGTGGAGAATGATCCCCAACCCCGTGCATCCCAGCAGCAAGGCCACCGCAGATAGTGCCTGGAGCCCAAGTCCGACGGAAACATGCTGCATGGCTGCAGCGGCGCAGCTTCGGCGCACCCTTATAATCACTATCGGCAGCCAGGTCCTTGCACAATTATTGATGATCGTAGGTCAGACAAATGTCCCCTTGTTGACGCGGCGTTTGATCGGTAACTGCGGTGTCTTGACGCTAAATTAATACAATCCATAGCATTCACCCCCTGCTTCCCATCAAAATGCTGCAGTGAGCATGCATTGATGCTGTCTCTTTGACAGCCTGGCGAACAGACCGTCAAATGGGTCCCGGCATTATCATGCACGTCATCAACGGACACGGCTGCAACGATCATTCGCTTGGAGTTCTCTTCAAGAAGCTTCCTGTTTGGAAGGGGCTGTCGTGCCGCAAAGGTCTCGACAGCTGTTGCGCCACATGGCAGTGCACACTGTCACAGCTGTGCACTGCACAGCAACTAAGCTGCAACCGCCTCCCAGCCAGCTGGAGGTTGAAAGTTGTGTGCTCAGAACCCCTACACTTGTAGTTTACATTTGGGATCAACGCGGCCCATTGAGTGCAATGCACGAATCTGAGACGGTTTGCAACCGCCTGTTCAACACTGGGCTAAGTTAGTTGGCAGGCCCTGATTGGCAATCACGAGGGAGTGCCAACCACTGGGCCACCAGCCGTTCTGCTTTCAATGATTGTGGCCTTGCATAAGCCTGAGATTGAGTACAAGGTAGTATGCCGCCCTGTGCTTGGCAGCACAATCATCATTCACAGCATGATATGGCTCAGGTTGAACCTCTTTCACAGCATATCATATGCTTGTTCTAATTCGAGGGCATTCAGTCAGACCCGCAGCGCTTGTGGCTGGATGAGTTGCTTCAAAAGGTGATTGGGAATGGTAACGCTCAGCAGGCTGCTTGGGACATCCTAATCCCCCTGGACAAGCCATACTTGAAGCAAGTCCACTTGCTTGTGACGTCACGTCTGCTGCATCAAATGATGCCGCAGCCTGTGAAAGAGATCAGTGGGCATGAAAGTTCACTCAAATAGATCCAATGTTACCTAAATGCTGCTCCTCGTGCTAGTCATTCTTGAGGGTGTGGAGGGGTTTCAATCAAGACACAAGGTGCAGATGATAAACATTGCATATGCAACAAGCTTTGGCACGCCTTGCGTCAGCCGCTGGCGGTCTGTGTGCTGGGTGTCTGTGAGTGATGGCAGCTGGCAGATACCCCCTCAGCTATCTGGTATTGTGAAAGTAGGGAATGGTGCCAACCTAGCTGGATCCAGTATCCTGTAATGAAACAGAACATCATCGCTGCGCTTCCAGATGAACTTCTTTACTGTGGCAATGCTCATTGAATATGGGACAGCCTGCAGGGACAGACGACACGGTGAAGGCAGCATTCAATGCACTGATACTTGGCCACCAGCTGGCAGCCTGAATGAATCAGGGGCTGTTACTGTATTGCCGTACTGGGATGACTGAGCACACACAAGTGCTCAGAGATGCAGCTGCTTGATCTGCTAGTGAGGTCACCCATCCTGCCAGCACAATGCACGTTGCATGGAATGGCGCCAATTTTCAGCGCGATAACCAGACTAGGTGTCTGCCAGTACCAACAGCATCTGTCAATTGGGAATGAAAGTGCAATATGCTAGGCCGCCGCAGATGTGTCAGAAAACAACATTGGGGACCCACCAATCCATTGCAGGTGAGTTCCAGGCATTGTTGACCAGTGGCTGGTGGCATCTGTGTGTCTGCTGTCATGCCAACTTCATGAGTGCTCAGGTTGACATTCAGCTCTGACAGCTTGGTCACACAATAGTTGGCAACCTGAGCAGAAGCAGCAAGCACAACATGCTGTCAGCTCCTCAGTAGGAGCCAGGCTGAAATGCCTGCCACACCAGAGGACTGCCAAACATACACAATCAGAGAGTTGAGCCAATAGTTGTGAGCCGATAGCTGTGCAGGCTCATCTTTTGGCCGTGTACGGTCACCAGCAAGCTGACACGTCAGCTCCCGCCAGGTTCATGCAAGTGTTTACCTTCATGACCTGCAGGATTCTTGGGGCATTCAACCTGCTCTGAAGCAAGCTTGGTAGGCCGCTGCCCTCAGCAGGCTGCAGCACGAAGGCCGACTTGAGCTCTTTCACAAAAGGCAGCACGCCGCGGAGGACAGCATCAGTGACCCACGTAGGGATGTCCTCCCCCTCACGCTCCTTGCCGGTGAACGCATTTGCATTCACACGCCACGATAAACCAGCAGCATTGGTTGACATGACTGTAAAAAACATATCAAGCAGCAAAAAGGTCAGCAAAGGGTGGGCAGCAACATGTAACACACACCTGCTAGTGCACGTGTCACCACTGGTGAACAGTATAGCAAGTCATATCCTCAGTCCGTATTGGCAGTGTCGCTGAAAGAGCGACTCTTTCCAAGTGGATGCTTTCACAACAACTGTGAACAAGGGCAGCTTGCAGTAAGCATCTCCTGACATCTGCAGCTAGCCCCTCAACACCGCGCATTCTCCTGCTGCAGCCAAGACCCCTCAGTGACCCAACATGGCTTGAGTGCATGCTGCTGCACCCAACAAGCTCAAGAAGCCTCTGCATCACCCTGACCACTGGCTGAATCCTGGGCAGTTGCAAGCGCAACCCTGCATATTGTGGCGCTACATTGGTGGCAGTCCCGCACTTTTGACTCAGGCCACACACGCACAGACCCACTCACCGAACCCACCGCCTGTCATCCAGCCGCTCACCTGCGGGTGTGAGGTCACTCTTGAACCTTGGCAGCTGCTCTGCCCCTGGGTCATCCAGTCCAGGTATGGGTGCTCCCGACAGGTACAGCTTGCTGAAGGCATGTGCCCACTGGCCCAGGGCTGACCGCAGCAGACATGCACCCAGGTTGACCTTCTGGTCATCGGCTACACTGATGGCACCCAGGTCCACTGCAGGACAGGTATCAACAGCATGGTGGTGATGCACAGAAACAGCTGGCCGCAGCCTCTGACACGGGCCCTTGAAGTAGCCCAGACCATGTGCAGTGCACTGTGGTGTCGCACAAGCATGCACTCAAAACTGCAGACATACAGACAATGCCTTCTGGATGCTTTCTTGACACACAAGACAGCAAGGATTTCAGTAGGACTGCGCCTCCTCAACATGCACCTGGCCAAGCATGACCATAACGCTGACATGCAGACACTCCCAGCGCTGGTGAAACAACAGAACAGTCTACATTGCCGCATCAATCCCCTGCCAAAAATGCTGCAGCGTTTTGAGTAGGTGTGGCATTCATGCAAAATCACACCAACCAAAGCCGCTGCGACAGTTCCTTCACATGCGCAACGTGTGTTGAAGAGATTGAGCCCATGCAACACTGGTTGAACTGGCAAACAAGGCGGCAAGCACGTTGGTAGGCGGTGTGAACTCACATGCATATGCTTCTGCTGCAAAACACTTAGGTGGCTCTAAGTTGACTGCCAGCGCTCCCAGCTTAATATCCGCACTGAACCAACTCTCCACATACAGGGGCCGGAAAAGACGCCGCTCAACTTCACCCAAGTCAACCTGCAGCATTAAAACAACGAATTCAGCAGGGCAGTTCAGCAGGGAGGTTCAGCAGGGCAGTACAGAGAAAGGTCTGACCAGAATGCTGGCGATGACAAGCCACTGAGAAGAGCTGCAATACATGAAGAGTAACTACAGGATGTGTGCTGTTCCTACGGCTGTTACTCATCTGGCACACAGAAGCTCAGTACTGGTACACAGATGACAAGATTGACAAGGCCAACATACAGCACTGCGCGGGCCATACTCTGCCCAAAGCTCGTGGCTTGCTGCCGGGCTGTATGTTGCTGCCCACCTGCCCCAGCTGCTGAATTGGTGCTCCCGCCAGCACATCCCACAGCTGCACATTGCCCTCTGAGTCCTTGGTGAGAATATGTCGCTTGTCCATCAACACCCGAAGACCCACCAGACCTACAGCAACACCAATAGCCAGTCACACAGCAGCGGCAGCAGCACCAGTGAGCTGAAGCATCACTATCATGCAGCAACAAAACAAACTGCACCTCCTGCAGGCTTGCTACACTGATGTTGGCTAAGCCAGTATGACTAAGCACTCATCCAATCATTCCAAAACTGTATGGCCTGCAGCCTTGATTAAACGCGCAGTTGCCCCATATCGGCCCCAAGTCCATCTTCATATTCATCTTCATATTCATCAAATCACCTGGTGAGCCCTGTATGGTGACAGCTGGTGTCACCAGTGGCGTGTCGCCCTCTGCCCCGGGGTCATAGCTGTGACGCAGCCGGACACTCGCACTCACACCAAATATATGACGGCCGGAAGCTGACGCCGATAAAGACCTGCCACACGCTAAACTACCTACTGCTGCTGCTGGAGCCTGCTCATGGCCATCAGATGCATGCAAGCCTACTGCCAGTGGGGATTGCTGCTGCTGCTGCTGAGGAATCTGCTGCTGCTCTGATAGCTGCTCATGATCCTGCTGCTGCTGCTGCTGATGATACCGATGCTGCTGCTGATACGTTGCTTGGCAGATGTGCTCCACGGGCAAGTTGTATCCGTGTACAGACGAACTTGTGGTGGCCACCCACAACTTACTGCCACCCTCAGCCAATGCCTGGGAGTTGGAGAAGCAAACAGAACAACAGAGTCAGTCAGCTATTGTTACAGTGAGGCCTAGCACAGGCAACTATCAGCCTGACACACTCCTCAACTGCTCCTTCGCTCTAAGATTCAACAGCACATGGCCGACGCAAAGCACAGTCAACAGTTAAAAGAAACAGCTGAGGAGTGGCAATGACGCAGGGGCGGACGATAGCATTGTCTGACTACTCAGCAGAAGGTCACCACGACACAAAGCTGGCGGACCACGTGACATTGTCAATGAAACCTGATTGTTGCTTACTATGTCTCTAACTGGCTGTTGCTCCCTGCTCATCAGCCATGCCTGTCTCTTGACCATGTTAGTGACGTACACCGCCTTGTCCCGCCCACCCGAGTACACCAGACTCAAGTCGGGTGAGGCCGCCAGGCACCACACACTGTCCGTGTGAACAGCAAGAGTCTGCAGGACAGACACACCAGATTCACAAAGATGATATGAGGCACAGGCGAGACACAAGAGACTCCTGAGTACCCAATTAACACTCTGAGTGTTTCGTCTCTGAGCTGGAAGCACCATCTGATGAAAAAAATTGCCCAGCAGGACTGCCTGCTGCTGTCGCTAGCAGGGTGACTGTATAGTTATGTTGCAATTCGTGCCTGCATGTGCTGATGGTGGTATGCTACCTGAAGACATGTACAGCTATTGAATGTACTTGTGTCGAAACAGATATCTTTGAGCTCCTGCAACATGCCGTAGCAAAGCAGTTGCTGATCATGCTTGCCAGGGGGCCACCACCCCAGCACACCTGTATGCAGCGCTGCTGCCCCAGGTCCCAAAGGCGTATGGTGTGATCACTGGAGCCGCTCAACAGCAGTGTGCCCTCATCATTGACCACAAGAGCACGAATGTTGTCACTGTGGCCCTGCGAGTAACAGGTATGAAGAACCAGCAACAGGCACATCAGCAATTGGGGCAGTGGCGGCAGTGAGCAGCAACAAATCAGCAAGGAGGATCATTGCGATGACATCTGTGCAACAGATGGGGTCCAGGAGGTGCCTTGGTCTATGTCCAAGAGCCTTGCAACCAAGCGGGGATCCAAGGTCTGTCTGTCTATTTGCCTGTGTCCGCTGTGTGTGCACACGGGACAAAAGAGCAGATGATGCAAAGGTTCAGATTCAAGCAACACATGCAGGTTTGAACTGCCAGAGGCCCATCCAAGGCAATCCTTGTAGCCCCCTTGCCTTGAGCTTCATAATCTTCTGTCCTGTTCTAGGGTCTAGCAACCTGATGTAGGGTTCAGTTGTGCCAGCAGCTACCAATGTGCCTGCTGCATTCATAGCAAGGGCGTACGTGCTGCGCATAGCTGCTTGCTGGGCCTGGCCAGGGCCACCTGCCTGGCTGCTGAGGCCATCTGCTGGTGCTGCTCCAGGCTCAGGACTGCTGCTGCTGGTGGTGCTGCTGGCTGTACTGGTGCTGCTGCTGGGGTAGGGCATCAGCAGCACTGCTGACATCGTCTGTCAAGTAGGGTGTTCAGGCGGTGCAGCAAAGCATGCACATGAGCCACATAATGTGATTCTCATGTGATCATCATGAGACGAACTTCTGACAGCATGACAGCAGCTTATATGACTGCTGTAGTATGACTGTTGTGCAGTCATAAGATATCAAGGCTGAGTAACAATGCATGAATCATCATGCACCACTCTGAGTGCTGCTGTGCTGCTGGACAACACATGCAGAACAACCCAAGCTGTCTGCCACAGTAGTCATTGCTTAGCTTGACAGCATATCTGGCTGGCTACTTGCTGACCTCCCTGCATACTCACATGCATATCGTACAGTATGACCTCGCTGCGCAGCCCAGCTGATACAAGCTTCCCAGCTGCTGGACTGGCAGCAAGGCATGTGACATAATCGCTGTGGTTCTGGGTGGTGTGCAGACAGCGCCCTGTATGACACGCAAAAGCAGAAGCAAACCCAGAATCTAGTTGGCACATGGAATGCTGTCTGATTACTCAACAAATTGCGCTGCAAGAGGCGCCCTTGGCGGTTGTTGATAGGCCACCACAAACGGGGGCATGGACTGAGAGCACCGCAACAAGGCAGTGGACGTATGTTCACCGAACACCCTATCAAATCCTGTAAGTATCCAGGTCACGGGGGTCGGCTGGTGTCTTGTTGCTAGTAGCACATGGCATGACAATGGATCATCCACTGGTACTGTTGCGATCTAGGCATCTACTCCGCTGTGTGCTGCTGCCATGCCATGCAGCAGCTGCCCAGCCCCCATATTGAGCAGGTCATTGAACTATACCATTTGCTGCGCAGCTCTTCTGCTGATCCCTTTCAAGAAAATGGTTCACTATCAGCCAATGGCCTGCACAAGAAGCTGTCAGGCGCTTGGCTGCAATTGAGTGGGCTTTCGTGTATGTTGCTGTGCTGCTGCTGTCGGGCCATAACAGCTTACCCTCATCGCCCGTCTGCCACAGCTTGACTGTCCTGTCTGACGAGCAGGTGACCAGCTTGTCATCATACAGCAGCACGTCGTTCACCCAGTCTATATGACCCTCAAAGCTGCTTTCACACTGAGGCCGACCCTGACTGACATGCCACCTGCATTGCCGGATTGCAGGAATACGTACAGCTCACTGTTCAATGCTTGCCAATGGCACAATGCAGCATGCAGCATCAGCAAAGAATAATGCAAAACCTTAGCCTGGCATGCACGGCACCGTTTGAAAATTACGGCTTGCACAGGCTCACACACTCACTAGTACACACAGCAGCAGGTGCAGCTGAAGAAGACCAGAAGGCCCATGGTGTCAGTGTCACGTCGGTATGCTTCCTTCTAGCGTTGCAGTGTTTATGTTTTGATGGTACAAGTTGTATACGAGCTGTGGCCGGCGTTCTTGAAGCACCGTGCTTGTGCGCTTACCTCTTGACAATTGAGTCCCTTGAAGCAGTGTACAAGCTGTTTGAAAGCGGGTCAACAGCAAGCGCTTCGATCCCGGCAACATGCTGCACATGAAGATGTACCATGTCCATTGCTTAGCAATAGCAGAGGTTCCTTTGCAATGCCTTGTATGAGATGCCCTGCAAAAGGCCTGCATCGCACCTGGTTGGCACTGGTGTGCCTGAATATCACACTTAGCTTGCGTTCCTTCTTTTTGGGTTGAGATCCGTTCACGTTTGAGTACATGGGCTGAACATCAGCCAGCAACCTCTTCTCAGCGAGTTCTTCGCCTTACGGGCACTGCGATCGTTTGCAATCACGTACGCCAGCGCATCCGTCATAAGCATAACATCAACAAGCCATCAAAGGCCATACGACCCCGTTGGACAGCTGCAAGTGCTTGCACAGAATTCTACGGTTCTTCCGGACACGTGTGTAGTGTATGACAGACTGTTGATGGTTTACAATCAGGATGCGTCGTAATGCAGTTGTTGACGCACTGCTAACTAGTGTGCCTCACACCTCACACCGCGAAAGGGGTTCAACTGAATGCGACCAACTGTTCACCTTTCAAGTGAATGTAGACAGGTCTGCTACGCAATCCCAGTCTATAAGAAGACCTCCGACGCCTCAGTTTTCTGGTGATAACAACCATTCAGTTGCATGTGCAAGAGTCCAAGGCGTCGAATTGACTGTCCAGCTAGCCTGACAACCTGGCAGGATCAGATTACTCAGAAATCTGGCAGTAACTACTGAACAGCCTGACCTGGTGAGGTTGCTCAAGACTGTGTTGGCCCTGATCACTGCTCAAGGCTTAATTTTGCTTACTTTAAGCAGGGACTAGTGTGGAACAGGGGTAGGGCCGTTAGGCGTGTGGTTCACTGCAGGGCGCGTGTGCAGGTAGAAAGTCGCTGTGTGAAGGAAAGGATGATGATTAATGCGACTAAAACTAGTAAGGCATGGAGAGTGCTGCTGGTGGCAGTTTTTGACCCAACATGGCTGACATCACTTCCCGGTAACCTTCTTGTCAATGGTGCCACCAACAGCTGGCACAGCAGCAACACTGTTGGCACCTGCTCCTACACCTGCCCCAACGGCCATGTCTGAACCGGCAGGAGGCACCACCACCACACACCTGCATCTGATGGTCAAGCGCCGCAAGCCATCACTGCCAATGCCAGGTGCAACAGCAGAAGCCAAAGTACCAGGTACAGGCAGACAACCACCCTTCATAGTGCAATTCAACTTCACAAACTGCTCCAATGGGAGCCCTAGCTCAGCTAAAGCACCCTGTGTGCTGCTCTGAACACATGATACTGCTGCATTGCTGCTGTTTGCCGCAGTTGCTGACAGCTGCAATGCTTTGAGCTTCTCCAGAGGAGGAGCAGCAAACCTCACGACGAGCGGTTTGCGTTCCCCTGCAGGTGCTGCAACCTTCAAGCTGTCCACACTCCAACCAGCCTCCTTGGCTGCTACTGACAGCTCGTCTATAGTCAAATCCCCTGGCACAGCCCCAGTGCTGGACTTGACAGCACCAAACTCCAGGGTCACTGAACTGGTTTGACCAGGTACAACAGGACCAGGCAGGTCTATGCAACCCTGGGTCAGGTCACAGTACCCAGCAGCAGATAGGGCAGCTGTAATGCCTGAACCAGCTGCTGGACCAGACACCAACCCCTGCTGCTGCTGGCCAGCTGGCGGTGTCTGTCCTGCTGGTGGTGGTTTCCCCTTGCCAGGAGCAGCCGATGAGGCTGCACTTGCAGCAGAAGCGCACAGTGCAGCAGCTGCTGCCTGTACAGCTGCAAAAGGGTCCATAGCCACTGATACAACTGGTTTTGCTGCTGCTTGTTGAAGCCACAAACTGCGGTTGGTTATCCTCCTGAGATCACTGGGCTTGCTCAAGCTGCTGTAGTCTACACCCGCGACAAAGACCCCATACGGCCATACAGCTGCTTGCAATGGCACTACAACATCCTGCTGCTGATACGGCACTAGGATCTGTAGTCTATCAAGCACATAGGGGCTCAGTGGTCCTAAACCGCCACCATGAGGCCTTGTGGGTGATAACACAACAGTCAGATCCTGTGACTGCCCAGCTTTCAGTACACCGCTGCATGGCTTGCAGAAAAAACAGCCGGAAGAATCGACAGGACAAGCTGCTGTTGCCGCAGCAGGAGGTGATGTTGCTGCCGCTGCGGTAGCAGAAACTCCACTCACAACTCCTGCTACCAGGGCAGGAGTGGCAGAAGGGCCTTGTGCTGCTGCTGCTCCTGCTGCTGGATTTGGCCTTGCAGCAGCAGCAGCAGCAGCAACAGCAGCAGCGGCACTTGAGCTTGTAGCAGTGATATTGCCACTGATTCCTGCAGCCCCTGCGGTCCCTGGACCTGTTGTTGTCAAACCCGCTGGCCTTGCTGGACTCCCTGACACATCAGACGGACATGCTGCAGGTGCTGGTCCAATGAATCTGGTGCTGTATGTTACTGTGAAGGGACATGTGTTTGTAACAGTTACTTTCAGCTCCTTGTGGAGAGGGTCTGAGAGCAGTACATCACCAAAGTTGAGTCCTCCTGTGCTGCTGGCTGCTGATGCTGGGCTGATTGACACGGTCGGAGCAATGCCACGGCCCTTGAGTGCAATCCTGAACCTGCTCTTTGCAGATCTGCATATTACCACACATCAGAAGGTGCAGGCAGACTTTGTGAGTGCCTGAAATGAATCTTCAACCAGGTCAGACCACACATAATCAGTTGGCAGCTCAAAAACAAGAGTGAAGGTTGTGAAAGTATTTCTGTTACACAAGGGTTGTGACAAGCCGGCGTGCTCTCATGGCCAACTTGTCCTATGTTGCGCAAATGCTTCTGCTGACCCTGCTGACATTTAATACTTGCCAGCATCTGCTCGTGCCGTTTCCTCTGATATGATGCAATCGAGATCCCCCTGCTACAGAAACAATACCAACACTGTCATACGAACACCGGTGGGACCATAGCTTGGAATGCCGGTAATGTAAACATTCAAAGACTCTAACAACACTTTCTGAGTCAGGTTGTCCCAATCAGCTGCCCTCACCTGAGGGTCATCATCTCATAGTACTCTGTGCATGCCAGAGGTGAGAATGCCAGCAGTACCTTGGTGCTGCTGTTGCCCTGTATGGGTCTGAGGGCTGTCACAACGGTGAAGATGCCAGTGGGATCCAGGGGCCCACAGGACAGCGGGGCAACATCTGGGCCTGTAGAGAAGTGCACAAAAAAATTAACAGCTAAGGCTTTTATGCTGTTCACTGCCACTGCAGAAAGCAACAATATGCAGGTGCCCCATCTGTGGTGAACGCTCAGGCCAGGGACGTGCAGAAACCAGCTGAGTCTTCCAAGCAGCTTGCAGGAAGTTGCTGCTGGCATTGCTACAGGCGTTGTTGTGTGGCAGCCAGCTATTGGTGGTACAATGCATTATATTGAACGTGATTGTGGTGTGTCGTGAGACGCATGCAAGCGCCTAGTCATATGACTTGTTATCTCTCAGCTGCTCTGTGAACCAGCAACCCACCACTGTTAGCCAGCTCCAGCTGTCTTGTGACTCTCTCTCCAACTGGCAATGCCCCAAAATCCATCACAAAGTAATTTTTGCCACAGGGCTTTGGCAGCTCAGGTGACATTAAGTGAAGCTCAGGAGCCACCGCACATGTTTGTACTGCCAAATGTAACACACAAACACTATTATCGCTGCTGCTGCTGCTGCTGAAAATAGCTTGGCTGCCAAGGCAGGGGGCATTTGCATCAGATACTGTAAGGCTGCTGCTACTGCTGGCGCTGTGAACTGCTTGGCTGTTTTGCACCACGTCAAGTGCAGTCAGGTCATCATGTGTGTCTGCTGGTTTGACATAACACGGTATCAGCCACTCTCTGAACCAGAACCACCTGTTCTGATTGCTGCTGTTATTGGTATCTTTGGCATCCACCCCAACAATGCTCTGCTGCACATCTGGCTGGCCAGCATTTGCTGGGCCACTGCCACCAGCAGCTGCATTGCTTTGTGGCCCTGCAGTCGCTGGCTCAATTACACAAGGTACACAAGGGCTGCTTGCACCTTTGTAATTGCCAGCAGTAGTGGCAGCCTCCTGCTGCATCAGCCCCTGAGGTGGTGCAAAGTCCAGTTGTATCCTGATGCTGCTGTTTTGACTCAAGCAGCCAACCCGTGGTGTGACCTGGAGGTGGCTGTTAGTTGGCACACCAAACTCAAACAGCTGCCGTCTGCTACCCTTGTTGCAGAGAATAACCGAGGCACTGTTGGTGTCGCTCACTTCAGTTGCAGGAAACTGCAGGCATCAGCATACAGTCAGCAGAGATCAAGCATGGGCAGAGGGTTGGGTGTGCGGCAGATGAGAGCTGCAGCTCTGAGCTCCCGAGATGCTCTGGCATCGTAGAAAGCATACCATATTCTTTAAGAGTGGAATCGACAGAGGCCTGCATATCAGTAAAGCTCGACCCAGCCCAGAGATGAAAAGGAAGTCTAAGGCTTGAGCACATCAATTGGGTGTCTAGAGAACATCGCATGAGGATGAGTAGGGGTTGTCTGCGCTAGCTCATTGTCACAATAGGGCCAACAAACTTAGAAGCACTTCCACAACCACAACACCCACAGCTCACTTTTATGTTATTATGTGACAAAGTGACATCCAGCTCAAGCCCCTCACACTTCCCCTCCACCTTGAACACCCTGCCAGCCAGTGTCCGGCATGTCAGGCCAAAATACTGCAACCCTGGTATTGGCGGCTGAAACTTGGCCAGCAGCTGCAGGCTCTCTCCAGGTAGGACCCTGCCATAGCCGTCATTGGGGCTGAGGCTAAGACCCAGCGGCAACTTCGACCCAAAGCTGAAAAGCTGTGGCAGCAGAGAAGGGTTTGTAATGCTCAATTGGACGCCTGCTGACTCATTCAATGGAACTCTGCCAAAGTCCAGCATAGTTGGACTGAGGCATAGGTCTGTTGTTGTGGGCTGGAAGCGTAGCTTGAACGGCACAGACAGGGTTTGACCTGTTACATTGACTTGCAATGGCACCTCAAAGACCCCCTGCGTGTGCACCACCAGCAATCACACAATGATCTCCAAATACTGAAGCTTTGCCGATGTGCCTCTCAGTTGGCAACTTCACGACGCTTGTAGGATTGTGCTTGGCAATCCTAATTGTTGTGAATCTTGCAAGCCATTGATTGTAAATGCCTTCAAATGCCAAATGAAGCTCACGCTGTTGAGGACTAAACTGAGCTGGCAAGCCTGGCAACCCGATCAAGGATCATGCATTGTCCAAAAAGTAAACCAGTGTGTTGGCACCCAACATGCTACTGCCAGATGCTACCATCAGCAGTCACACCTGTTGATCATCAGTGTCTGGCAGCAGGTACTTGCTGAGCTTGCTCCTCATATCTGATGTGGGTTTCAAGCTCACACTTATAGACAGGGTATCCCCGGCCTGCAGCAGACAACCAAGGTACCCCGCTGGTCACCACTGCTGCAGTCACTAAGCAATGCAACACAACACCTATCGGCATGTGAGTATGGTAAGAGCTAAGCAGCTAACACCCTCACTGTGCTCACCACATCGCAGCAGCAACAGGCATTGCAAGTATCCACAGCTGGACGTACTTTGCAGGCACAGGAATGTCATATGTTGCAGGTGCTGCTCTCAGTATGCTTTACCTGTATGAAGCCAAACTCTGGCATGAATGTGACCCAATCATTGAGCTCTGGCCTGCTGCAGACCAAGGCCTTCATGGCAGACTTGCCAGCATTTGACAGCAGCAGCTGAGCAGCATACTGCTGGTTGTGCATCACACTCCTGAAATGCAATGACATTTGGGTGTGTGGTATGACATGTCACTATGTGTCATGTCAAATTGGTATGATATGTCACTATGTGTCATGTCAAGTTACGTTATGCTGTTACATCATGTGTGGCCTGACGTGATAGAGAGGAACAGCAACGGCATCAGAAATACATACAAGAAGGGAACCCAAATGCTACATGGCATTGCCCATGAGCTAGTCTAAGGCTGACCAATGGTTACATAGAGACAAGTAGTGGGTGCTACAGGATATTTTGGCATCTGCTGCATGGAGAGCTTGTGTGAGATTTGTCAGATAGCATCAGGCCCAGGAATTGACTGGCCAGTCACAGGTTAATGATGATGATTACTGACACTCCTCCTTGTGACAGCATTTAGTACCTACAGTTGTGGCTCATAACTGCACTCACTTGAAATCAATAAGCGAAGTAGACGTTGACACAGGAAGGTCTTTACCAGTCGCTGCTAAAGTAAGTTGAGCAGGCGGCAGCATCAGTGCCTTGCTTTCAACAGCAGTGAAGCGCACCAGGAGAGGCACCTCAACAGCACCTGACAGGGAAAACAAGCAAGCCAATATGCTGTGAATATAAAGCGCACTTGACAAGTGTGACTCAGTGACAAATCATGTAGGCCGCTCTGACAGGAAACAGCGCCTCAAAGATCCAGCACCAACTGCCTGCCCAGCCTGTGATGAGCTCACTTGGCATGAACCTCAAGCCACTGCTGCTGCAAGCAAGCGCACAGACAGCATGTGCATGTACAGCACTCCAGGCACAGGATCTTCTTCGTATCATTTCAAGTGCCGGCAGTCCCCTTAGTTTGGAATTGGCACTGAATTCAATTGTCTAAACATTGTATGAGTATGTTGATGTGCCGATGCCAAAGCATGCTGAGCATGTACCTTACCTGCCACTCGAGGTGTGAAACCCACTGCAAAAGTGCAAGAGCCATACCCTTGCACCTGCCCCTTGATGCCCTGCACTGTGAAGCCTGCTACTGCCAAGCTGCTGCTAGCCCAGACCTTGGCATTCAGCTCTGCCATGTCTGCTGCTGTGGCATTGGGGGGTGGCAGTGGTGGCTCTGACTCGATATATTCTGTGGTAGATGCCAGGGGTCCAGTTACCTGCAGTGCGCAGGGCCCCAAAACTGGGTCCCATGAGTTGTTGAACCGTGCAGCTGGCATTTGGGGAACAAACTACTGCAGTCCAGGCTGAGGCTTACAACTTGCTGTGGTGGGCAGCTGCCATTTGCGTCCCAATTCCTGCTGCCTCTGCACAACAGACAGCACTACAATAACAGATGGCACAGAGTCTCATCAATGCAGCCATTGATACTTTGGATGTGTGCACAGCGCAGCACGAGCTGCCCATGATCTGCCATACCTTGACATCATACACCACTGCTAGCGCCCCTGCATTGTTTATGGTGACTGTTTTGTGGCCAGTAGCTGCCAGCATGATCCCCCCTGCCTTGCCGTCCAAGCATATCATTGGGCAGGGATCCACCGAGGGAGCTGCTCTCCTGGCAAGGCATTTGAGAAGCAGGCTCAGTGGCCCAGTTTCAGCCAGCAGAGGTATGTTGGCAGCCAGGTCCCCATCAACCTGTGCACACATCACCAACAAAAAGCTTGTGAAAATAGGATACACAATGATGGATGAAAGCCAATGAAGTGCGGCTGCAGTCCCAGCGTGGCTTGACCTTGACTGCACAAGCCACAAAACTACTGTTGCATAACACTTAGGTTGTGGAAAGACCAAAAAGCCACAGCGCCTGCTGTCCACCCAATGCTCAGCACCAGGCAAGGTCTCAAGTATTGAATGCCATCTGATAGACCCCGTGCAAAACAGGATCATAGCCAACCTTGGGTGTGAAGGTGACTCTCAGTGTTGCGCTGGCCCCTGTTGCCAAACCTCCTGATGGAGGCATGTCCAGCTCCACCACGTCAGCAACCTGCAGGCACACACACAGCCTCTGCTGGACAGAGAGACTGAAAGTTTCCAAAGCTGATGATGTAGGCTGGAGACAGTAATATGATGTGATTTTCTAGAAGGTGCTGCTGGTTGCTGGACCCAGTCTGTCCGGCATGGCATGCCAGTTCAACAGATGGGATCTAAGCATCACCTCAGCTGGCACCTCCAGCAGTCGTATGCTGTTCTTGCAGAAGCTTCTGTTGATGAGCTGCACTGACACTTTGTATGCTGTCCCAGGCACAAAGTCCTTGAAGACAACCTCTGATGGGTGCGCTATGAAGGCATCTCCAGCAAAGGTGCGACCAAAGGTTGTCTGCAGGGCATTGTCACGGGTGAGATGCTTCTTTTGCACAGGTTGACGACAACAACTGTGGATGAGCGACTCTGTTGGCTCCTTTGGGGTGCCTCAGGGGCTATGTTGTATGGTATGGTAGGTGTCTTTTAGCAATTTACAAGCTGCTTGGAGTATATAGGGTTGGAGTTTTGTCACGCAGAGGAACACGGGTGTGAACAGGACTGATGGTTGCCGCAGTTTGGCAAACACTTGGTACAAACTTATGGCAGTTCATGCTGTGTGTCTCACCTTTGGCTGTGTCACCAGGGCTTTATGGGTCTGTTTCAGTTGCTGCAACTTATCTGTCTGTAGTTTGCTCAACTTGGGGCCTGCTAGGGACCATTTTCTGCTGCCATGGCCGCTGTGTGCATTTCCGGCGCTGCTGTTATCCACAACAGGGTCAGATCCTTCATCCTCAGATCCTGACACCTCCTTACTACTGCCATTAGTGGCCTCTAACCCTTCATCTCCCTCGGCTGCTGCATTTGCTCCTGCTGATCCAGGCAAGTTCCCACATGCCCCTCCATCAACTGGTGAAGAACTTGGTTGACTGCCTAGGTCCTCACACTTGTTTTCAAGGTGAGCAAGTCCCTGCCTGTAAACTCTTGGCAGCAGCAAACTACCTGTTAAGTCCTGCTGCATGTTATGGTGCTTGCTGGCAACCTTGCTGATGGCTTCAGGGCTGCTTCTGCCCAAGCCAAAGCCAGCTGGCTTGACAAGCACAGCTTGAGATGGGTATGGGTGCAAGCGGCTGGTTGGATCCAATAACACTTGCCCTGACCGGGTGTGGCTTCGCATGTAGGCATCTGTGCGCTGCTGCTGTGCTGCAATGCCCATGTTTCGCTGGTACTCTTCCTCTACCTGCCCAGGGAGAACAGAATACAGCTGGTGTGGACATGGTGCATGGAGGGGGTGTTTAGAAGGCCTATGTCAGCAAGTGTCTCTGGCCGCACTGGGGGTTTCTGTTTTACAACAGCGCCATGGAAGTGCATTTCAAATTTGCAATCAGTCTGCATTGATGGTTGATGACTGATTGATATTTATCCAGGTGTAAGGAGGTACCTGTCGATGGAACTCCTGTCTTTTCAGCTGCTTTCTGTACTCCTTTTCTTCGTCCTCAAGCACAGCAGCAATCTTAGCCATCCGCTGTGCCTGTCCAACTGCCAGCTCAGCGGCAGCTTTTGAAACTGCTGACTCAGCATCACGGCGGCGGTAAACCTCATAAGGGTTCAACCCCTGCTCCTGCAATGCCTCGAACTCTCGCTTCTCTTGCTCCCGCTTCTGCTTTTGCAATTGCCTGCAACACAATAAATTAAAATAGATCACAGCGCTGCTCAACCCATTGGCTTGCACTGCAACCATAATATGCTCTGCATCGACAGGCTAATCTGCTATGATGACATCTACTGCTAAAACCTGGCTGAGCACTTGACTTGGTTTGTAATAGCCACAGTTGGTGGTCACCTGAACTTGTCAGCCTTTTTGCCAACAGCGTCCCGCACTTCATCGATCTTTCCCTTGAGAGACAACAGTGACTGTCGCCTGCGCTGCTCATCAGCAGCAGCTGCCTCATCTACTGCTGCCGCAGCCACCTTTATTGCAGCTTGACTAGATGCCAGACGCTGCCTGGCTGCTGCCTGGCCTTCTTGAGCTGCTTTCAAGCCTCGTGCTGCATCAGCCTGTGCTTCTGCATCCTGCTGCTGAGCTTGCTGCTGCTGTCTATGCATCCTTTTGAGTAGCTTGCCTGCTGCTGCAACTTCTGCTGCATGTGCTGCTGCAGCCGCCTTCACTGCAGCCGCTGCTTCTGTTGCTGCTGCTGAGCTTAGGCCGCCTGCTGCTTCAGCTAGCAGGTCTGCTTCTATCTCCCGAGCCCTCAGCTGTGACTCTACTTTAAGCAAGGCCTGCGTCAGCACATCATTGTACACTTGCAAAGGTCTAGCAACAAGATGTATATTGGTGCATTTCTGCCTGCCTGCAGCTGCTCAGAATGGCCCTACAACCAGCGCATGCAACATAAAGCACCACTCATGAGCCACTCATGGTTTCGCAATGTTGCACAGCAGTGCATAGCAGAGGCAAAAGGCATTAAAGTGAGCTGAATGGCCCTCACCATTTGTTTGCCCTCTAGTGCTGCCTGTTCAGTTGCCAGCTCAGCATTCCTTTCAGTAAGCCACTGTCGCACCCGGCACAGGCGATTTACAGGCAGAGGTACCTTGGCTGACAGCTGCTTATCCTCTGCCTCCAAGGAGCTGCAGGACAAGACAGCATAACAGCACTTCTGTGAACACCTTCCTTGTAGGTAACTGCATCTTTACAGCACAGTTCAAATCTGCCTCCTGCTACGCTGCTGTGCACACTGAATGCGCAGCATCGTTCGCTTCTCCCGTGAATGCAGCCTTTGCTTGAGAGATGCGAGCAGCTTTGACCTCCACACAGCTGCATAGTACTTGAACTCCTGAGCTTACCTGACTTGCTGCTGCAGCTGCTGGATCCGCCCAGTGCACCTGTTGACATCAGCTTTGGCCTTATTGTAAGCAGCTTGGCATGCAAAGACTGCATCTTGCACCAGCTGCACTTGCTCCTGCAGCAACTCTGCCCCAGCAGATCCGTACTCAGTCACTGACAACGTGGCAGTTGGTGCTGAACCTGCACTGCAGCACCTGACAGAGTGCTGAGCAGTCTTGACACTCATGCATCCAGGGCTTCTGGATCTTCCTGCATTGTCTTGAGGTGCTGTTCGTGGTTTGCCAAATCTGCTGCTGACTGTTTCATGACCCATGCCAAGTGACCTGTGCACTGGTGGTAGGCTGGATAGAGAACCAGCAGTGGGTTGACCACCCTGCTGCATGACTGCGCCTTTCAGCGGTTGCCTGCTGAGATCAGGCACACTTGAAGAAAGCTCATCAGCTATGCTCTGGTTCAACGTCTATTTGATCACTGCCATGCCTGCATGGCAGTGCAGGTGAAGCAAACAAATGGGTACAGATTGTTGAATGACGGCATCCGGCACCTGCGTAATACTGTATGATACCTATCACAAGTTACTTGCTCTTGCAGTCGCTCAGAAGAGGTAGGATGCTGAGAGCACGCTAAGCAAGACATTCCCACCTGTGTTCCTCATACAGCAGCTCCTTGCTGAATGCAATGCTTCCTACGCTGCACAGCCCTTGCATGTATGTAGTGCAGTATAATCTGCTGATTTTTCATGCTCCTGTTGTAATTGATCCAGTTGTCTTGTACGGTGCTCAAAAACACAATCTTGGTGCCACAGGGACTTCATCCTTGCCAAGATGCTCACAACGGCACCTGCGACGAAGCCACAAACACAACACATGCCAGCCCATTATAAAGCCCTTGATATAATCAGCTTCAGAAGCACAGTTCCAGTGCAAGAGTTTGTCATCAGTCAGCGTGTTACACCGTCCTTGCAGGTTTTCAGCAGCTTGGAAACACATTGAGATAATCAGAGGCATAATCACTTCATAGTGCTGTATTGCCCTGCAGGCACATGTACTGCGCTTAATGTACGATCTGGCCATCACACACGCTTTCTTGGTATGCTACCCGATAAGATGAAACGCGTTGTTGCAATTTGGATGACATGACCAGCTGGCTGCGGCTTGGTCCAGTAAATGCCCACCGCTTCAGTACATCACGCAGAGCTGCCTTCCTCCATCATTCCCCGGATAGCAATTGGGTAGCACCGAAACTTACATCTCTAGCGGCCTTTGGCATTCACCTAGGTTGGCTGGTGCACCATGGCAAGTGCCAGGAGCGCAGGATCACCCTTAGAGCAGTAGCTTCTGTCACAGGCCCTGAAACCACTCAAAAGGCAGCAAGCCCAGCAAACCGTAGCGAAGATGTTGATGCAGACGCTGTTAAAGCGTCTGAAGTCCTCAACGCGCTGTCCTGGTACAGCCCAACTGGGCTTTCGGACGGGCCAGCAAGCCTTACACAAGTTCGGCCATACAATGCTGCTGAGGTGCAGCATGCTCTAATTCATGGCAGCAGACTCTTGCATCAGTTCAACTCAAGAAAACTATCCAATCTAGCAGCAGCACTAGCAGCTGCTGCACACCTGGACAGAACCTTCATGGAACACCTGGGCCTTGAAGCAAGCCAGCAGCTGAAAGCAATGCCAGCAGCTGATGATCATGTCACAGCATTGGCTGAGCTGAAAACGATCTGCTTTTTGGCAGTCGCGTACGCCCGCCTGGGCGTACTGCATGTTGAGCTTTTAAAGCAAGTTGCTGTGAGAGGTGAGCACCAGCCCCCGTCAGCAGATCAGGAAACGTGCTGAAGGCAGGACCTCCTGCACACCTACATGCAACTGCTGTCTTTCTGTATTGAGGCTGCCAGCAGGCCATTGTGTTGGTAACTGTAGTCCACTTCAGTGGCTGCATGCTGGGAGTTTTGATAGAAGCAGATCCCAGCAGCATAGCGTCACAACACCTGCAAGGTGTCTTGTCTAAGTGCCCCTAACCCGGTATGACAGCACTGAATACATATGATGATGCCATTCCGGCACCTGCTAAACCATACTAATGTGCTTGGGTGGAAACTGTCACTAGCCTAACAGGAAGCATATGTAATATCTGCTGTTCCACTCTCCTCACAGGCACATCACTCTTGCAGCGTCACAAACTACTGCACCCCAGCAAGCGGACTCATGGCCGGCATCTAGCACTGCTAGCAGCCGCCTTTGCAGCAGTCAAGGTACACCCCCCACAGCTCTTCAGGGCTATAGGGGAGCTCTTCAAGCAACAGAGACATGTGCTGGGGTTGCTAGGGCCTGAGGAGTCCATGCTGCTGCTGTGGGCATTTGCTAGGGTGCAGCATAAGGATGCTCCCGCACAATTGCTGCTGACACAGAGAGCAGTCACACAGGTGAGGTGTGCTGCTGACAGCAACAACATGCTGCATGATGCTTACTGAGGGACTCCACAACTGGCCATGTTCAATAGCAGTGCTATCACACTTACTGGCAGCATCAGGGCTGCTGCCAATGAGTACTTTGTTGAAGTACGGACTATGCCGGGCATTAAACACTTGCCAGAGTCACAGAAAGTCTGCATGATTGCTGACTGGTAATAATCTGCTTTGGGCCAAAGCACTGGAAGCAGCAGAGTCTTCAGATTGATGGTGGGTGTTTATGTTGTGCTGTTCTTTGTCATGCAGGTTGGTCAACTGGACTGCCAAGGGCTGGCCCATGCCTACACTCAGTGTGCTTCAGCAGGCCTTACAGCTCCGCCACTGCTGGCAGCACTCAGGAAGTCCACCAGGCAGCGGCTGAGAGGCATGCAGCCACAGCACCTCACTGCTGTGCTGGTGGCACTGGCAGGCCTGGCGCAGCAGGACTCACTGCTGCTTGATGAGCTGTCAGGGTGGGTGCTGGATCAGCCCTCCCTCACAGTAGATTCCTCACAGTGAACAGCAGAAGGGTTGGGGCCAGGTTCAGGTCGCCTGTGACCTGTTCACTGGTTGTCATGGCTGATGGGCAGGGTCCTCAGCAAAAAAAAAACATCTGAAGTGTCTCTTTGCTGTGGGAATTGCAGCTGCTATTCCACTACCTGACGCATTTTGGGCATTGATCACATGTATGGACATATCTAGTGCTCGGTGCTGGTGCTAGTACGTGCACAAAAGCACACTCACAGCTTATTAGGTGTTGACTGTCCTGCATTCCCCTGCAGGGCCTTGTACAACAAGATGGCCAACATGACTGCAGCACAAGTCAGCAGCTGCTTCACAGCATGTAGCATACTGCGCTACCGCAACCCCTGGCTGTTCAACCAAGCCTCTAAGATGCTGGTCAGTCACAGGCTCAACAAGGCAGCCCAGTTGACAGCACCCCAGCTTGCAGAAATACTAGTGGCTTGCAGTCAACTGCAGTACCACAATGGCATCCTGTTTGCACATTTGGGAACAGTAGCTGCAGACGATCTGTGTGGCAGCTGGACAGCAGCTGACCTGTCAGCTGTCCTCCAAGGATACTGTCTGGTGGGCTTCTACCAGCCACCGTTGCTGCTGGCTGCTGCAAGCCGGCTGCTTGATTCAGCAGGAATGCAAGTGCGACAGCAATCAGAGCTGGATGTTGCTTGCATGATAGATGCGGCCTACTGGCTGAGTCAGATGCCAGCTGCTGGAGGCACTGCTGCTGAGCAAGGGATGACTCCAGCAGCAGTGCATGCTGTGGCAGCTGTTGTGTTGCAGGATCAACCACAGCAGCGCTGCAGCTTGCAAAGCTATGCAAAGCTTGCTGTTGCCCTGCTGTTGTCAAGGGGACTGCAAGCACAAGCAGAAAATGGGCAACAGCAGCAACAGGATGCACTATTGTTCGCTATTTTGAAGCAAGTAAGAGAGCAGTTGAGGCTCACAGCAGCTGACGGTCTGGAAAGGCAGGGAGCAGAGTTATCACAGTTGATGCAGCTGCTGTGGCTTGTGGGTGTGGAAGAATCACAGATGCAGCTACAGCAGCAGTGGCAGCAGGAGCCAGCGAGCACAGAGCAGCAGCAGCAGCAACCGCTGTGGAGGTTGGGGTTACCTGACAACGTACTGGTTCAGCAGATGGACTTGTGGATGCAACAGCAGCAGACACAGCAGGGCAGCCGATTGTTGCGTGAAGTAATCAAAGCAGTACAGCGCCAGTTTCAAGGCAGCAGAGGTGTGCATATTGTCAGCTTCTGCAAACTCCCAGATAGCCCTGTCGCAGTGCCTGCTGCAGTACAGTTCTCAGGCTCAGCCAAGGGGTCATCTCATCAAGCGGCACCGCTGCAAGGAAGCTACAGCAATAATCAGGAGCCACAGCAGCCAGAGGTTGTTCTTGCAGAAGTTGAGGTGGGCAACAGAGGAGTTAAACTGCCACCTGATGTGGTTGCACTGTTGCAGATTTGCAGGGCAGCAGAAAGGCCCGTTGCCATCTTTGACTGCAACGTACCGCCGTGGGTGCTTTCGAGCATGGGGGTTTCCTCTAGTGGCTGGTTAAGTAGTAGTCAGCCCAGACAGACCATGCCACTGGGTGCTGTGTGGCAGCAGGGACTGGTCAGCGCTGGCTGGTCAGCGATCATCCTATCGCAGAGACCTGAAGGTGACAATACCTAAAGACAGGCGCAGGCAAGTGTTGGCCACGGATACAGTGACCGCGATCACTGTCCTCTGGGTCCCCGCTTTGTTAACACCTATGGCTGGCAAAGCAGATAATCAGCAATTATCTTCCCGACAAAGACGACCCAGCTGATTGCTGGCCTTATCGCTGTTTACTGACGGTGGACTGGCGCATACTGTAGTGCATCAGTCCAGCACAATACCGGTTCGACAAAGTGAAAGAATTGTAATGCTCTCTCAATAGTGAATGCTGATAGCCTTTTCCAGAGTGGCAGCAACATCGAGTTTCACCGCAATGCTGGGCTCGCCGATTGTCCATCGCCCAGTGCTGCAGGCTTGCCCTGCTGCAGCGTGCCGGCTACAGTCAGCTAAGCCATTGCGCAGTATAGTAACCACCAAATGTAACGCTGCAGCAGTAGAAACGCTTGCAGAGCCTAGCACGTCAGCACCAGTAGAAGCCAAGACAGAACGCAGGTGTGGCCCACACCCACATGTTGTTTCTGCAGCTGAATTGTGTCCAGCAGCTCATCAAGGAGTCGAAACAATGCAGGAAGCGAGTTATATCAGGCGTGCAGCCAACAGGACAACTGCACCTGGGCAATTATTTAGGTGCCATCCGCAATTGGATCAGTCTGCAAGAAGAGTATGGTGGGTGCACTGATTTCGACATCATCTCAGTTATTCCCCCATACGTGCCTGAAAGTCTGAACAAACAAACCAGTGCTGCACAAGAATTCCGCAAACAATGCAGTCCAGCCAGCAAGATGGATAAGCTGGACAGCTATTGTCTGTTACTTTGCAGACGCATACTACTGTGTGGTAGACCTCCATGCCATCACAGTGCCACATGACCCTGTCGAGCTCAGGACAGCAACACGAACAGTAGCAGCTACTTACATGGCAGCAGGCATAGATCCAAACAAGGTGAGCCTTCTGCTGCTAGGTCTGACTGCAGTGCATAATCAACCAGCTGTGTCCAGGTGGCCACTCATCTGTGAATTGATGAATTTACATTGGCAGCCGCAGTCAGATGCCCTACCTTTGATGCTACGCATCCTTCTCACACAAGGAATGCCACGGATGGCTGGCAGGGATGGCAGTGGTTGCGTACGGCGCTGCAGCAACACCAGCAGCATTGAGACCTCAGGCAATAGGGGTGGCAGCCGCATCGCCTCCCACAGCCACCAGCATTGGCTGGGGTTGCAATGGCCAGCATTGCAACGGAATTGGATTGTGGATGTTTGATGGCTTGTCCCGTGCCAGCAGGGGCAGGAGCAGTGCAGTGACAGCTTGTGCAGGGACACTCGTCAGTGAAAAACCATTATATTGCTGCTGTTCTATGACTGGTTTGCAGGCATCCATCTTTGCGCAGAGTCATGTAACAGCGCATGCAGAACTCACATGGCTGCTGGAGTGTGTCACTCCCATTGGTTGGCTCAATCGCATGATTCAGTTTAAAGAAAAGTCTCGCAAGCAAGGAGAGGATGTCAGGTCTGGACTGATGACATACCCAGTGCTTATGGCAGCTGACATCCTGCTGTATCAGGTGTGGGTGCTTGCCAGGTCATGCATGTGCACATGGGTGGTAGCATCAACAGTGCTACAGAGGTTCCCTCCTAGTCCCACAGGCTAGCAATGTGGCGGAGCATCTTCACCTACTTGCAGAGAGTGTTACACAAATAACGGTCATTTTATTGTACACAGTAACCCCAACTCATTGCCCGCTTTGTACATGCCACCTTGCCATGCAACCAACCGCACTAACCTGCTTCTGTGCAACTGCTCATTCTCAACCAACTGCCAACCCTGCTGGTCTGTGACCATCTCTGCCGCAGGCTGACCTGGTGCCTGTAGGTGAAGACCAAAAGCAGCACCTGGAGTTAGCTCGTGATCTGGCCGAGCGGGTGAACTCTATGTTTGGTGGCCGCAAGTGGAAGAAGAGGGGGGGCCGGGGAGGCAACATCTTCAAAGTGCCGGAGCCCATGATTCCTCCTGCAGGAGCTCGTGTCATGTCATTGCTGGTGAGGAGGAACCAGGATCCCACTCAAGCAGTGCTGTTGATTAGGGGCCGGCAAATTATCTACTTGCAGCATTGCTACTCGGGGGAAAGTGCTGCATAAGCAGCAACTGTTGATTCAGATTGCATGCGAGCAGCAGAAGTGGTCATTTTGGAGCCTGTGACAGCCAGTAGCTGCTTTCAGCTGGCCCCAGCCCATTGTGGCTGAGCTGAGCTGAGCTTCGTGCAGGGATTTTGTCTGACAGGCCCTGAGCTGCTTCTCCAGACTGCAATGGAGGCTGCCTATGAGGCTCCGTGTCATGCATTGTGTTCCGGCACGTGCTAGTAAAACGCACAACACTGGTTGTGATCAGTCGCTTGCCAATGGTTGTCTGCACTTGGTGGTTGGTGGTTGAAAGTGGTGCTGAATGATCAAAGGCCTCCTCCTTACGTTTTCCCCTGCAGCCTTGTGGCTCACTCTACTGCTGTCTGCTCCCCCTGCAGGATGGCACAAGTAAGATGAGCAAATCTGCTGAGAATGATGCCAGCAGGATCAACCTCACGGACTCTGCTGACATCATCAGCGCCAAGGTAGGAAGTCAAGGATGCCTGCACACCATAAGGCATGTGCAGGGGGATGTTTCTGGCAGCAAATCACCACACTTGAGCTTGCAGAGTATGAGCAGCCCAGTAGTCCTTTTCAATGCACTCGCTTTCTGATTCCAGTGGGTTGCAAGTAATCCATCGCCACTTGATAGGCAGTTGTCTCCATGCACAACACAGCAAGATTTATCCAGTGTGACCAGGCAGCTGAGGCATGCAGACATCATCAGGCCAGCTGAGCGGACGCTGGCCTGCACTCTTGGTAGCGTCTAAATGCCAGCAAATTCTGGGCCAGATAATAATTACTGCTGCTGGATACTTCTGCAGATCAAGCGCTGCAAGACGGACTCTATCATGGAACTGGAGTGGGACAATCCCGACCGGCCGGAAGCCACAAACCTCCTCACACTGTATCAGCTTTCAACCGGCAAAACAAAGGTGGGCGTTCAAGACCTGGCATGGAACATGTATGCTCAAGGCCGCGATCGTATCAACATTGCAATATCATACGCACTCACTTGACGGAGTTGAATGAACCTTCTGCTGCTGCTGCAGGAAGAAGTCTTGGCTGATGTAGCTGGTAGAAATTGGGGTGCCTTCAAGCCTATGCTGGCCGATGCCCTCATTGCACACCTGGAGCCCATCCAGACAAGGTATCAGCAGATCATAGCAGACCCCACACATGTGGATGAGGTGCTTGATAGGGGGGCTGCTACTGCTGCCGAGACAGCTAATGCTACTCTGAATCTTGTCAAGGATGCTATGGGCTTTGTTGTGCCAAAGCGTGTGTACTGATGGTGATTACTTGGGCTCATTTTATGTTTGATGTGGTGCACTTGATCAAGACGGTCATGACAGTGAAGCAGATCGAGTCTGCTGGCTGCTGTTGATGCACACCCTGTTAGATGTCTGGCAGCATTCAGAACAACCACTGCTACTGTAGGCTGCAGTCCATTTGAAAGCTTTCAGAAACTTGTTACAATACGATAAATATGCAGAATTCCACCCGGTTTGAAGTTCAAACGGGCCTGCCTATGGCATCAGCAGGTCGGCCATGGCTATACCGCATGGCATGGTAAGCTGACGCAGATCGATCTGGACTATCAGATACCGTTCTAAACGCAGGCTGTATTTTATCTAGTTACAGGCACTGCCTGGGCCAGCCGGGTGAACTTCCGCCGTCCCGCGCATAAGCGGATGGCATCCGGATCCGGTCAACCGGGTCATCCTTGCACCTAATTGGAGACTCTTCTTGGACTCTGGGAACCTGTGCTGTCTGTCGCATTCAACTTGCTGTCCTTTTATTTACAATCAAATCATCAACAAACAAGTTATCAATAAACATCACGAATGACATCAGCTTCCTGCCAAAAGGAGCCTTGTTGCAAGCACATAAGACTAACGGGTGTTGCATGCACACCCTGTAGGCTACTATTCCTGTATGACGCGCCCTGTAGCAGAACTACGTTGGGGATTTGACGGTCAAAGTTTGACCACAGCCACACGAGTGACACTAACAGTTAGAGTGTCCGTGTATACGCAGGGATTACGTAATTCCTCACTGTGGAACGTAGGCGGGCCTATGTGCCAGATCCATGCCCTCGAGTCCATTACATATAAGCCATCCTAAGTCTTGTCCCACGCAAGAACGGGCCTCATACCAGCATCCGCTAGCGGCAGCGCTGCCAGTGCAACGCCCACGTTACACTGGTAGCGGATGCCGGTATTGGGCCCGTTGGCCTTATGTGCTTGCAACTTGCCTCCTTTCTAGCAGCTAGACCCAGGCCCACCAACTGTTCTGGAACTGCTGCGAACCAACTTCGTGACACGGTATCATGATCATGGTCATCCTGGATCCCTTTCATCAGGCTGGGCTTCTCCTACACCTTGCTGGCATCAGACCATACTGCCTTGATGGTCTCGGTCGGTAGAGGCCACTCCTGGTCCGATTTGTAAGCTGTCTTCTTGGATTTGGTTGAACAGGTCCTGTGTGAATTGCCAACTGCTTGCTTAGCACAATCACCACTTGAGCCATTTTCTCCTTTTGCCGCAGCAATGACAACTGTCTCCTGCGCAGCCTTGACCTTGAGATAATTGTAGCCCAACACTCCCAGCAGTGCTATGGAATAGCCCAAAACCTGATTCCCAGAGACAACAGATCTGCAGCAGAGACAGGGTGAAGGGCAGACCACAAACAATAGAATAGCATTCACAGCTTGTAGTTGGAGGCCAATGAAGTACTGGGTGACAAGTACTGCCACCAGCATTAGCCTCTATATAACTAGTTGTCGAAAGTGCCGAACATCAACAAACTCTCCAGTAAGGGGCACCTGCTGAGGGACGGATGGTCCTGACTGAAATCCTGAACAGCTGAGCTTGACCTGAGGCAAATGACCTTGTGCATCTGAATCAGATGCTGCACGCTTGGTGGTTACTACTATATGGCGGATATGCACTTGGAAGCTTGAACTTACCCAAAAATGGACACTGATAAATAGATCAGCAACACATCCTTCACCACTCCAGCCACATTCAAGGTGAGCGCACTGGTCTTGCCAACCAGCAAGAAAACAGCGCAGTTCAGGCTACAAGCAGCTACACAGCTCAACAATAGCAGCTCGGGGGCAATTTGCCAATCATGGGTGGCCACTTTCTCAGCCTCCAGTATTGCAAATGGGATCAGCAGGCACATGAGGCACATAGGACTGATGTGGTACATTGTTGTTATGGGGTTGAGCTTGATCCCTTTTCTTTGCAGGAAGATCTGGACCAGTGTCAGGCGCATGGCCTCTGCCGACAGGCTGGTGCATTGGTATAACAAGCCAATCAGCAAAAGCTTCATACTGGTGTCCATCCTCAGCTCATCTGTAAGTCAAACAAGAGAGCGACATGGAAAAGTTGGATGGCAGCAGACACAGCGTTGTACAATCTTGATTCATGCAGAGATCAGACCTGCTGGTGAGCCCTGGTGGTAGCAGTGTACTGTTGTGAGCATCATGACGGACATAACAGCTGCAGTCATGTTATCAAGTGGCATTTGCTGGCAGCTGTGATTGTGAGGAGGCCAGTGCACTCAGGTAATGGAGCTAGCAGATGAGCTCACCAGCTGTTGCATTGAGGACACCCACAACTACACAGGTTAATGTGTTTGCCACACGCAGGCACCATTTTTCAGTGCCGAGGAGGCGCCCAACCAAGTAGACGAGAACTGGTGTTAGGGCCTGTGAGAAAGCAGCCAGCAGCATGAGCTGTTAGAACCACAGCCGACCGTTGCTACAGCGGCTTGAATTATCCTCAGCCACAAAATGCCTGCACTTACCTGCCCAGCAGTGGCGCAGCAGCTGGATGTGCTGATCATGATGTGTGCATAAGGACCAGGAGAAGTAACGTGCTTGTTGTCAGGTGAACAACTTGTGCTGCGTGCTGCCCCTCTGTAGTTGCATAGTTACAACTGTAGCTGCTGGATTCAGATGTGCCAATTTGCTGTCTGCACTGCATCATAGATGTATGGAGCATAGAGCAGCACAAAGAACTCATTCCTTCTGTCTGGAGCACACCTTGAGCATTTGTATGAAAGACACAGATAGATACAGGTACGCTGCATTCCCCATCCACAGTGCAACAGCAAACAATGCGCCTATGGGCAGGACACTCCTGCAGAGACAGCAAGTAGAGATGATTTGGTGGAATATAGGTAAATTGTCTTCTATGTTCCACACCTGCCGCCTTGGTTGCTGTCATGTGCAGATTCTGGGGCTATTTTAGTTTGCAACAACAGAAACAAGGCACTCTGGTTTACCACTGATCCACAGTGTACAGGAATAGCGTGATCTTGCGATGCATATCACTCGTATGTAAACGCATCTCTCGCTTGCGCATCTGTTGCTGACTGCTCGCCTTATGTACGTGTCAATAGGCATGTGAGGCGCCTCAACGAGACCTGTGCTGACCAGTGCCCAGCTGACCACCGAGCAGAACATCATGTGCATTGCTGTCAGGGTCAATGGAAAGGGGAAGCCTCCCATATGCGGGTCCAGTATGTATTTGTTGAGCCTGCATTCGAAGGCAGGTGGGATCAGCTGTGTTGTGCTGTACTGTGTTGTACTGCTTGCTGCTGCTGATCCTGATGCCGCGCTTACATGATGACTCCAGCACTGAGGCATATCCACAATGCCATACACCTATATGTTGATGGGTACGCAGTTGAGTGTGGTCTCTGCTATTGGGAGCATTTATGCTCTGTTCGTTGATTGTTGGACAACATGTCCCACCCGTATACCTCCAGCAAGTGGCGGATGGCAGTTTTACCATGGTGTAATCCCATCAAGATGCGTTGAAAGGGACCCAAAGACCCTGATTGCCCGTGGGCCGGGCGTTTCTCACGAGCTCACGGCATCACAAGTTTGCGGCGACGCCATTGCCCCATCATACCTAGCACGCTGTAAGTTAACACACACGCCTGAGTTCGCAGACAAAGGGGCTTTCTTGCATAGGACGCGGTTTACTGACCCACCAGTGCCTTTCAGTTCGGCTGCGCAGGCTTTCTAAGCCTAGCGCACTCACTAATTCTTTCTCTTTGACTTTTATCGTCTCTGTGCAGGTGCGCATCTTGCAGCTGGCAACATAGTGCTGTTCAAGCCGCAGGTCATGGCCTGACGTCTGCCTTGTGTACTGTTGTAGACGCAAGGGGAGTCGAGTTGGCTTCAAGCCGACGCGTATAAGAACTCCTACCCAAAAACATCTGTCAAGATGCTTATCCCAAAGAAGAACCGCAGGGAGGTGTACAAGTACCTGTTCAAGGGTGAGTCTTTGTTGCTCCTGCGTGATCCAGCTCGTTGCAACCACCACAAAGCGCATGGCATGAATTTGACAGTGACATACTACTCGCTGCAGAGGGTGTGCTCCAGGCCGAGAAGGACTTCAACCTGGAGAAGCACCCTGAGGTAGATGTGCCCAACCTTCATGTGATTAAGCTCATGCAGAGTTTCAAGAGCAAGGAGTATGTCACTGAGCGTTTTGCTTGGAGGCACTACTATTGGTGAGCAGCAGGGAATATGAGCAGCCGCTGAGCATGACAGCAAGATCAGGACAGCTTGTCAGCAACAGCAGCCTCCATACTTGATGGCTTTGGGAGCAACAGCAGTGGCGCACAGCAGCAACAGACAATAACAACAGCATTCAAGGCCTGCACAACCCTCGGTTTTGCTTGATGTCAGCAGCAGACCTGGGCACTGCGGGCGCAAACAGTCACAGGTGGCATCTTTTGCTATTATGCGTCTGCTGATGGGGAGCAGAGGTTGTGGCACACATGCAGCAGCATCTTCATCAGCTATAGGACTACTTGTATGCAATGTATCTCAAAACAAGATATGCAAAGCAGATTGGAACAGAACACAGTACAACTATGTTTCTGAGCACTGGGACTTGTCTTGAAAGCAGCAGCAGCAGCAGAGATGCTAGCACTGCGACAGCTGCGTTTCTACACCACCATCCAACCCAAGACATCATTTCTTATCCTCTGCAGGTTCCTGACCAACGAGGGCATTGAGTACCTGCGTGAGTACCTGAACCTGCCCGCTGATGTGGTGCCAGCCACCCTGAAGAAGAGTGCCCGCCCTGTGGGTGAGCGCCGCCCACCAATGGGTGACAGGCCTCCTCGTGGTCCTCCCAGGGAGGGAGGATACAGGTGAGGCATTCGAGGGGAGAATCCGGGAATTTGCTGACATAAAGCAGGACATGCCAAGGGTTTGCGCTGCTGTGCTGCTTGCTGAGAGTGCACAGGCAGTGGTGCACTCTGGGTGGCTCAGTAGTTGTGTGCAGTTCATATCTGAGTGCAACTGATTCGGGCACACCATCAGTTGAAAGTACATGTTGGAGCTTCAACTGCTTGTGTGATGTGCAGGGGTGACTACAGGTCTGGTCCCCGTGAGGGTGGTGGCTTCGGTCGTGGTGGTGACAAGGTGAGCCTTGCTAGACTGGATGGATTAACAGCTTCAGCATGTTGGCCGGAAAAGGCACAGCTTCAGCATGTTGGCCAAAAAAGACAGGAGAGGCAGCAATAGAGCAACAAAGTCAAGGGCAAAATTGTTCAGGCACACAGCAATAGAGACAGCACAGATAGGCTTGCAAGTGCCCATACTGGGAACACATTAGCTGTCTTACAATGCTGCAGCCAAGCACAATGATTGATCAAGCCTGCTTGGTTGTCGAAGCAGCTGATTGCGCAGATTGTTGATGAGGGCAATAAAGTGTAAACACTTACAATTGCAGATCATGCATACAGCAGTTGCCTTGCTCCACTGTCACCCTGTATGGCTTGCTCAGTATTTCATTGTCCATTACGTGTGTTCCTGCAGGCCACTGCACCAGGCTCATACCAGCCTCAGTTTGGTGGTGGCTTTGGCCGTGGTGGTGCTCAGTAAGCTCTGCATAGCCACATGCTGGAGTGCAGCCTTGCAGCAAGTGACTGAGTCGCTGATGTTGTTTGAAGCTCGCGTGATCTGCAGTTGTCTAGGGCTAGGGCTGTCACAGCAGTGCTGCTCGGCTCGGCCAGCAAGCTGACAGTTGCTAGGCATCAGGTGACATGTAACATTCAGGTCAAAAGCTTATCGCACCTGCTGGACAGGAGGCATGCACGCAAGGACCTCAGGCACCTAGCTGACCGTATGGCACAGCAAGCAGTCCTGGCTTGGGCTGCATAGCGATCATGATTACTGCCAGTTAGCACTGCCACCTGGTGGACTGTTGAAGCAGTCTGCTGACCTGGCCATGAACAACAGCGCCTTGAGACTTCACGGGCAAACCTTAATGACAGCACACAGGTGCAGGCCCCATAGAAATCGAGCACAAGCCCATCGTGGTGACAATGGGTGAATATTCTCACACACAGGTTGAGTCACAGCAAGCATGATTAGCACTTGCTTTGTGATCCGCTGATGCATCATATGACTCTCTTATGCTGCAGACCTTCCGCGCCGCAGAGGTTGCAGAGCATCCGATGAGCTCAGTTTGAAACTGGCTGTCCATGGACATTCAGGGACCTGGAAGTGACATGCAAGCTATGTCTGCTATTGTCGTGTTGCCAATGCAATATCCAACACAACCGCCAACACTTTCGGAGATTAGTAGCAAGACTGGAGCCTGCAAAAAGCTGCGGCAGTTCACAGCCAGCTAGCAACAGTGCTGCCTGTGCATGTAACCGTTGCATTGGCAGTCCCACAAATGCTGGCAATGAAGCTGAACCAGCTCATGTCAGGCACCATGAGGCAAATCCCCCAAACCGGCATCTTTTTGATACAACACACAACAGTGTTGTGCCAGGACATACGTAACAAGCATCAAGCGTGGCTCGCCTGCCCAACCCTGATCACGCCGAGCATCTGTTGCAATATACCAGTACTATTAACTAATAACCAGCCGTTTACGCACTGGCAACAGCGTCACGGGACCACCTGCGAGCACTTCATAGCTATTTATGGCTGCACGCCCTCTGCAACATGTTTGGAGGTTTTAAGTATGTTGTTTGTGTCTAGCAGCGGATGACTGCACCTAGTTGTCTAGCATGCATGCGGCGTTCACGTGCTAGCTTTCCCCGTGAGCGCACACTGGTCCCCGTGCAACAACTGAAGGCATGACGACGACAGGAGGAGGATGGGAACAAGAGTCAACAGCAACCTCTTTGATTATTCTCAATGGGTACGTGTAGGTTGGGCGGCCTGTCTCAACGGGTGACAAAGCTGCTCTGATGCCCTCACAGCAGCAGCAGCAGCTGCTTGCAACATACATGGTAAACGAGAGCCTTTATACATGCTGCCAGAACTATATAAGCATGGTATGCGCGTGGTAGTACATGGTTGCCTTCTGCAACAATTAATATGCCGCCACATCAACACCTGATCTACCTTGTCTCCTTGTTTTGTCTACTCAAGCTGGTCAGTCTGCTCGTGCTGGCCGTTGGCACGTAGCAGCATTTACTGACTGTTCTGGGACTGCTGCATCAATCTCCCCAACAGGTTCCTGGTATTTTTCATGCAAGTGGGCTTTATTGCCCTCGAGACAGGGAGTGGTAGGGCAAAGAATGTCAGAAATATCCTGTTGAAGAATCTGTTAGATGCTATGCTTACCACGCTATGCTGGTGGTCTGTGGGATACGCCTTTGCCTATGGGAAATCAGCAAAGGGCTGGATAGGGTAAGCAGGGATGTGGGTCAATGACCTCATATCAGCAGCAATGCCGCAATGCTAGGATATCAGGTGTTGCATCTAGTATGCAGTCTGCTGGTTGTCACTGAAACTTGCCTTTCCATTGACCATGGCGCAGGAAATCAGCAGCAAAAGAGTTGTGGGTCTCATTGCCAGTACAGCAGCAGCTGCTGCATTGCACACACATAAGTCTCCTGCTGTATCTGCCTGTCCTTGTCTTCTGCAGATACTCTGGTTTCTTCTATGAGGGGGAGGTGTCTGGTGGACAGCAGCGACCGTGGTTCCTGTCATTCACATTTGCCGTGGCATGCTGTGTCATTGTCAGCGGCTGCTTGGCAGAGCGCACCCGCCTGTTTGTGTACCCTGTCTATACTATTGTTCTCACAGCCATAGTACATCCCATCCTTGTGCATTGGATCTGGGTGGACAACAGCTGGGTCAACACCTTGAGTCAGTGCAGAGTGTTGGACTTTGCAGGAGGCTTAGCAGTGCACGCTCTAGGTGAGAGTTGTGATGCACATCTCAATTGCCTGGGGCAGCTGTAGCTTGCACGTTTCTGTACTTCACACTTGCTGGTGGTGCAGCATGCCTGTACTCCGCCAGCAGAAGTCGGAACCAGTTTTGCCATGTTGCTGCTTCAGCCTGGCATGATCCTGGTGGGGCTGGTTGTTCATGCTGCTGCTGCATGTCGTAGACACTTGATCTGCACAGGAAGGACTCCCATCAGGTGCGCTTGTGCTTGTGCTTGTGCTTGTGCTGCACCGCAGGTGGTTTGTTTGGGCTGATAGGTGCCATCATGGTTGGTCCACGCCTCGGTCGCTTTGATGACGGCTTTGTGAAAGATCTGCCAGGGCATGACATGGCATTTGTAACACTAGGGACGTTTATGTTGTGGTTTGGCTGGTTTGGGTTCAATAGCGGGAGCGTGTACGTGTACAGCTCCTCCGTCCCTTCATCAGCAGTGCAGCTAGTAGCAATGAACACAACACTGGCAGCCAGTTCGGCGGGACTTGCAGCACTGATCGTGGCAGCCAAGTGGTCAGGTGAGCAGCGACTGCTGAATGTTTTTTGGGTCTTGAGGCAATTCGCCTTAGCACAAAGGGGGAAGGTTGTTTGTCAGTTGCATAGAGGCAATGATACGCCAGTAGCAAGTTTGTGTGGATGATGATGATGCCGCAAGCATCAGTAGTTTCTTTCCTCTCGCCATTGCTGAAGGCAAGCATACTGTTATCATCTGCAGCACCATTCACTTCTAATCAGCATCTGTTGCTCCTTGGAGCGTATCACTCCTTCAGGTGGGCTTGCAGCAGATGGGCCACTCCATCAAGCCCCCCCCCCCCCCGCCCAACCCCATGCCTTTGTCCACACTGGTTCCTTC